>JAXQQM020083863.1:0-27698 GCA_034641835.2 Pinus albicaulis
AGTGCTAAATTGTGAATCCTTTGATTTTATGAGCCCCCTACTAAAACACATTTCGCGTCAATATAAATTGCCGCGAAATGATTCACAATTTTCGCACACTTCATCTCATTTTACAAGGATTTTGGTTTGGGTTCAAAAACTTTTCTTCAAAGTTTGGGTTTAAGAACATTTCTTGGAAGAAAAATGATTTTTTGGAAGACATTTCTTGGAGGTTTCATTTCTTGGAGATTTCTTCAAAGTTTGGGTTTAAGAACATTTCTTGGAAGCAAATTGATTTTTTGGAAGACATTTCTTGGAGGTTTCTTCAAAGTTTGGGTTTAAGAACATTTCTTGGAAGTAAATTGATTTTTTGGAAGACATTTCTTAGAGGTATGTACGTGTTTTGAGTTGAAGTAAATCTTTTGAGCTTCGTTTCATTTTTCTAAAACATTTTTCTCTCAAATTTTTTAAAGTGTGTGTTTTGGATTGGAGTATGTATTTTTTACAAAAAAATTAGATTGAATTTTTTTAAATTAAATCTTTTGTGATATATTTTGTAATTGAGTTATTGTCTAATTTTTTGAAGGAAATTTTTTGAACTTCATACCCTATTATCATGGGAAATCGAAGAACTTGTGCGAGAAAATATGATCGAAAAAGAGACCCCGAGGCACGTAGAGAAGAGACGAGACAATCTCGCAAAAGAAAGTTAAAAGCCCTCTCAAATATTGAAGAGGAAAATCAACCTCAAGCAGAAATTGAAGCAGGTATGTAAATGTAAATATTATGATCTATTGATATATATTTAAAATTTTCCCAATGTAAAATGTGAAGCTTAATTTTTATTTGATGAACTAGTTTGAAAAATATTTTGTTTAATGTAAACAGATAGAGATATTCCTCAAAATATTGAAGAAGAAAATCAACCTCAAGCAGAAATTGAAGCAGGTATGTAAATGTAAATACTATGATCTATTGATATATTTAAAATTTTCCTAATGTAAAATGTGAAGTTTAATTTTTATTTGATGAACTAGTTTGAAAAATATTTTGTTTAATGTAAATAGACAGAGATACTCCTCAAAATATTGAAGAAGAAAATAAACCTCAAGAAGAAATTGAAGAAGGTATGTAAATGTATATATTATGATCTATTGATATATTTAAAATGTTCCTAATATTTATTGACATATTTATTAATTTAGTGATTTATTGAATATGTGTACTATTTTTTTGAATATGTACAGATGAAATCACTATCGATAATGAGATGTTAGAAAATGTTGACACTCACACATATGGAGATAAAAAACCTGACCATGTTATACGATATCGTGTCAACCGCATTTTTGAAGAGTATTTCTTAAATGAGCAAGTGACAGTTCATGCTCAAATGTTGAAAGGTCTCCTATCATTAAGAAAATTAAAAGAAGCGACGACACTATTGGGTATTCAAAAATCAACCAAAGATAAAAAAATGAATGAAGAGGTGATAAAAAATATGAGTAGTGCGATAAAGTCAATTAAGAGATCTAGAGATAAAGATGTTTCAAATATACGTAGAGGAATACAGATGGCAATAGTTTCACCAAGTACTCAAGAGAATCGTTTGATAACATCTATGGCACGAGCACTGGGAACCTCACGAAAAACTCTGCACAAACATCAAAAATTTTGACTGCAAATAGATGTAAATGATGAACTCGCTTGTTGGAGAGCTATTTGTAGGCAACCATACAAAGATAGACTTGGAGAAAATGTTAAAAAAATAATATATGAATATTGGAAGAATAATTCGCGTGTTTCACCAACTGCAAGACATGTGATGCGAAGAAGAATAGCACGAAATCAATACGAAGAACATGAAAAACATCTCTTGGAAACCACTCAGATAGATTTATTCAACAAGTTCAAAGAAGAGAATCGTCAAATTCATGTTTCACTTAGTGCTTTTGTTCAACAAAAACCATGGTATGTAAAACCTATCACTGTACGCGACACTTGTTGTTGCTGTTATCATGTGGAATTTGAGTTATATTATGACACATTCCTTGATTTTGGTAGAACATTATGGAAGGATTCACCTCCTCCTTCCACTATCCGTGATTTCATATCTCAAATTCTATGTGAAAGAGAAAGCGATGAACTATTTTACAAAAAGAAATGTGTTGGTGGTAAAAATGCGATGATTGTGGAAATTTGACTAAATTTCAAAACAAATATCGTATTGATATAAATGATCAATCATTGTCCAACATGAAAGTGAAATGGAAGAGATATGAATATATTGGTACATCGATTCAAGGTGCAGATAGTGTTAAAAGAATCGAATTATGAGAAGACGAAATTTTTCTGATAGACTTTTTGAGAAAGTTTGAGGCAGAAATTTACAAATACACCAAGCATTCCCATAGAGTTCGATGGCAAGACTTGCAATTCAAAAAATCTCGTGAAGTTTTTCCACCAGGGACCATTTTGTCAGTGATTGATTTTGCAGAAAACTACACATTTGTTCCACAAAAAGAAATTCAGAGTGAATACTATCACTCTGACCAAGTCTCCATGCTCGCCCATATTCTATATAGACATGCTGAACAAAATGTCGATCATATAGAAAGCACGAGTGAAAATCGACATATCATTAAAGAATATCACTTTTATATCAGTGACGATCGTACACATGATACATGCTTTGTACAACATTGTTTTGGAAGAATTTATGATTCATTGAAAAATCGTGGAATAACATTCAATGAACATTGGATATGGTCAGACGGATGCGCAGGTCAATTCAAATCTGCACGATCATTCTTTTGGTTGTGTTGTCTTCATAAGAAAACATGCATTAAACATTGTTGGAATTTCTTTGAGACTGGCCATGGAAAAGGAGAACATGACGGTGCAGGAGCATGCATAAAACGAGTACTTCAAAGATATCAAATGAACCACTTTGCACGCCGACTTGCAAACGCTGAAGAAGTTGTTCAATGGTGCAAAAATGCTCTAAGCCATGAGATTAACCCATCACGAGAAGTGCTAAGGTACATTCAATTTAATTTATATTGGTAATCTAATTTTAAACATTGTACATTTATCATGCAATGATTATTTTTAATTGTATTTTGATATCATATTTACAAATTCTTTTTCTAATTTTCCATATAAATGTTTTTCTGGCATATTGGAATCGGAGACGTAGATAGATCAATTGGAAATGACGTTGAAACAATAAAAGGGACTCGAAAATTGCATTCAATTCAAACAAAGTTGTCCAGAAATGTGTTTGCATTGGATAAAAGAAAATATTCTTGTTTTTGTGATGTTTGCATAGATAACACAAAATCCAATGACGTTTGTGAAAACAAAATGTATGTGAATGATTGGAAACATACAGAGCTAAATACAAAGGGAAAAATCTCTGTTGCAATGTTTGAAGAAATGCAATCAGAGGAAACTACAATATCATCCGATGGTGATCGAGTTTCTGATATTGTTAGAGAAGGTAACATTTGAATTACTTTCTAATGATTTAAAGATCTAGAAATAAATTTAAATATGCATAATTAAATGTTAAATTTATTTTATTGTGCAGGAGATGTTTTTGCTGTAATTGCACCTATTGAAAATGATGAAAATGTGAAGTATTATTTGATGCGTTGCACTGAACAAAAAATGAAATTATTACAAGACTATAATGATCACGGATTTCAGTATGACAAAGGGTCTATTATACTAAAAGGTTATTTTTTCAAACAAACTCGTCAAAGTGGAGACTTTGTTTACTTCGAAGACTATGAACCTGATTCCATAAGTTGTCAATATAGTCACTTGGTGTGTGCAGCACGAATAAAGTTGATAGAAGTTCAATCAAAGAAAAAATCAAAAATTAAGAAATGGAAAATGTCAAAATCCGATCATGAACGGATTATTGAGGATGGAATTCTATTAGAATTTTTTTGAGTGAAGTGTCCAACAATTTATTATCTTTGGATTAAATATGTTTTAGAACTTCCAGTACTCAACTAAAAATTGAGTTGCTTATGTTATTTGTGGTTTCCACATGTTACAAATTGTTTGGGTACAAGCACGTGCTCTAGTATCAACCGAAAGTAGTTTTTTAACCGAAAGTAGTTTTTATACATACATGTGTGCATTGATGAAAATGTTATATGTATTGGATATATATATATATATATATATATATATATATATATATATATATATATATATATATATATATATATATATATATATATATATATATATATATATATATTCTAGAATGAAATTAATTGTTTTTGTATATTAATTGTTCTTATATATGTTTTCCGACCGTATGGTACAAATTATTTCACTTTATTTTGTAAGGTCAGATTCGGTCCCCATATGGCCTAGCCTCCAAGGGACGAGATAACAAGTGGTTGTCCCCACTTGCCCGAATCTCAGCTTTTAAGTACAATTTTACTGTTTATGGCGGGCATCTTACATGATGTCCTAGCCAAGGATAGATTCTCTTTGTTTCAAGTTTCTGGTAAAAGTTGTCACCGAATGACCTACTAGGATATTATAAATACTAGCTTTGTAAGATTATTTGGCATTCGGAAAAATTCGAAAGTCTTAGACTGTCAATCAATTTAAAGTATCATTCACCCTAGGGAGTGTAAAATATTCAATGTAGGTTGGTGACGATGCTCACTCCTAGCTTGAAGCAACTCCAATGACCAATTCTTTAATGAATTCCAATGCACTAGACCAAAGTTGGTGACCCACTTGGTTTTTCACCCAAGAAATTCCAAGGTACTCTTCTTACCTTTGGCCCCCAAAGCTACAATGGAGTTATAGGAAGGTGAAGAAATTTTTTTTCATTGATAGGAATTTGGTCACATCCCTAATCTCCCCTTATCAAAAATTTCCTATCTCAACTTTCAAAGCAATAATTGATCATGTGTGAAACTAAATTTAATCGAAAAAGATATTATAAAAATGATAAGTTCACCAAATTGCGCTTTACATGGTGTGGGAGCACACTTGGTATAAAATTTACTACTTATACACTTTAGTTTGTGGGAGAAATGACACATGTACATAGTTTACCTTAAAGTTGTTGTGTTTTACGGATATTAAAATGAAGAACTTCTATTTAGATCCATTCCAGAGATTGACTGTAGGGGCATTTACTAGATATGTAACCTTTCATAAAAGATGAGATCCAGAGGCTACCTGGCCCTTTACAGACTCTGCCTATAGAACTTGTAGAAGTAAACACTAGAGGCATTAACAATATCAAAGAACGTTTTCATGCTCAGACATGGGAATGTGTCTCTTTCCCTACGCAAAAAAGTAGTTCAAGGTAGTTAATCTTCATAGACATGTCATCAAGGAAGTCAATGTGATCATCCCCAACTTACTTTTTATGAAATTAGGCTTGGAATCTCATTTTAGAGCTCAAATAAACCTCTAGTTTATTTTGGTTTAGACAAGGACTAGAATTTGAAAAGTGAATTCCCTCTTTCTTCCTCTTACATGTCCAATGATCAGAATTTGGATTGAGGGAAAATATTTTCCTAGAAATAAAAATTTTGCATTTTATAAATGTGTAAACATGAGTTTTTAAATAAATGAGGCAAAAAGTCAAAGGCCCATTGGACAAGGAAAATGATGTTGAAAATAAGATGCAATTGGTTTGCTAACATATGGTTAGATTTCTTATCCAATTAAGGCCTTGCATGTATTTTGATGTTTCATGAATTTCTTTACAAATTCAAAGTATGGTGCATGAATTTGATGCACCATTGATGACTCCATTAATGACCTTACTGAGGAATTTGATGCACACAATATTGACTTTGAAGATGGTTTAGAAGATGTTGAAGAAGTTGTAGATTTTGGTGTTGTCACTGAATGTTTCTTTGTTGTTGGACTTGATCAAGACATGTAAATTAACTTTACGAGCAGATTGAAGACCTTGAAGAGGTTTTAGATTTTGTTGTTCTATGGGATAAAAATCAATATGTAGTTCAATATTCACTTGGTTTTTATAATTGGATAGAAGAATGACTTAAAATGACCTTGTATGTCTTCTCATTTTAGAGCTCAAATTTTTAGGAAGGATTTAAGTATCGACCTTTCAAGAATCACTAGAAGAGGTTAATATTTACAATATAGGAAGACAAAAAACTAACCAATGGTGTACTAAATGGATTTCTTGGGAGGTAGATTGGCATATGGAATTTTGGTAGCTAGAAATTTTCCAAATAAGTGAATGTATTTGAAAACCAAACCTCTAGTTTATTTTGGTTTAGACAAGGTCTAGAATTTGAAAAGTGAATTCCCTCTTTCTTCCTCTTACATGTCCAATGATCAGAATTTGGATTGAGGGAAAAGATTTTCCTAGAAATAAAAAAATTTCATTTTATAAATGTGTAAACATGAGTTTTTAAAATCTAATTAACTCATAAATTTCTCACAAAATACACTTAAAGCTTGACACATAAACCCCTTCCCCAACAAAACTAGTGTGAAAATATTCAAATCAAGTTGGTATCAAAGTACAATTTAGCTCATTTTAGTCAAGGTCAATTAGAAGAATTAGCTATTGGTTTTTGTCTTCAATTTCCTCTGAAAATGAATGTGTACGTGCTTTTGAGAGACACTAGAGGAATAAGGTCCAAATTTTTGATGAAAATGTGCTATGAAAGTAAAGGGTTTTAAAGGCAAGCATGTACAAGGCATAGTTGAGCCAAATGTTCTTCAAGAAAGGCCTAATTATTTGGGTCTTGGTTATGGAAAACATGGAAAATGCTCCAAAGCCAAGGAGGCACATGAAGCTGTTCCAAGAAGGAATTTTATTTCATGTTCATTACCTCAAGCTTGTGAAGTTTGTGTTCATGATGAATGGAAAAGTTTGACACCCACTTTGCAAGAAGATGTTAATAATCATGCAACTAATGAGAATGTAAAAGAAGAGGATGTTGAAAGCTCTAGAGTCATTGATTTCATTGCTAGTATTCAAAGGAGAGCCACTACCTCATGTCAAATTCACCTCCTCAAGAAGGCGACAACGGTGAATGTTCAAGGTATAAATTTGCCTCTAATCAAATTGCTTTTGATTATGATAAACATGGTAAATATTCAAATAAGATATAGAAAAGAACTTGCATGTTCTTTTTTGTTTGACTTTAATCATAATGTTTATAGATGTTGGAAGAATATATCCATGCACATGAAAATTTCTAAATAAATGACGCAAAAAGTCAAAGGCCTATTGGACAAGGAAAATGATATTGAAAATAAGCTGAAATTGTTTATTACTCATTCCCATAAGAAAGGTCACCTTGTAGAATATTTTGCTACTTACAACACTGAACATTTTTAAAACATAAACTAACTTCTAGCAAACAATAATATTAAATTAGATTTAATTGTTTGTGCAGTTGAATTGATGTGCATAGAAAAACTGGGAATAGATATCTTTGATACATACAACACACAAATGAAAAATCTTAAAAGATAAATCAATCTTGCAAACAGAAGGGTATTTAACTAGATAGAAATGTCCATATAGATTCAGCCAGAAACCCAGACCTAGTCAAAGAAAACATGAACCAATGGTTTATTTCAGCTCTACATCAACATTGAAAAATTGAACTATTATGATGTGTTACAAATCAGCCTACATGGCAAAGTGTTGGTCGGCCTAAAAGGAAGTAATTCTATCTATATTTATATACCTTGTCTATGGATCTTTTGATAAGGAATAGCTCGACAATCTCTGAAAACAGTTTACAGATTCTTTTAAGATTCAGTACGAATATGTTGATGGGCTTTCAGTGTGAAGTTTAAAGAGTTTGAAAATAGTGTGGATATATTGTTCGGTCATCTTTGAAGCAGATTGCGGATAGTATAGTATGCAGCAGATTGCATATAGTGTGAAGCAAATTGCGGATAGTCTAAGGAAGATTACAAATGCCAGAAACAAATCTGTGGATATATGTTGCAGGATGCAGCACCAACTAATGTTGTTGATAAGACTGTTAAAATAGAGACATACCACGAACCCAAGGGTTTATCTAACCCTGCTGTGTCAAAGGTTAATGTTGTGGATAAGACTGTTAAAATAGAGACAGAGAACAAACCCAAGGGTTTATCAAACCCTGTTGTGTCAAAGGTTGATCAAAATAAGAAGAAAAAACAAGGCAGCAAGGAAGCAAACAATGAAGATGGTAGTGGCAAAGATAAGTTTTCCGGCTTGATTTTTATGTGTAATTCTCAAAAAAAGCAAGAGTGTTTCCTATACAAAGTGTTTGGGTTGCCACCAACCAAAAAGGAGCTTGTAGAAAAGGTGAAGCCCGAAATGAAGCTCTTCTTGTATGATTTTAACCTTAGACAAATGTATGGTATCTACAAGACAACGTCTGCCGGAGGAATGAATGTGGAACCAAATGCTTTCCGAAGTTGTAAAAGGCCACTCCCAACACAGGTAATCTTTTTATACATGAAAGGGGTGCATCAAGCTTGTGAAGTTTGTATTCATGTTGAATGGAAAAGTTTGACACCCACTTTGCAAGAAGATGTTAATAATCATGTAGCTAATGAGAATGTAAAAGAAGAGGATGTTGAAAGATCTAGAGTCATTGAATTCATTGCTAGTATTCAGAGGAGAGCCACTACCTCATCAAATTCACCTCCTCAAGAAGGCGACAACGATGAATGTTCAAGGTATAAATTTGCCTCTAATCAAATTGCTTTTGATTATGATAAATATGGTAAATATTCCCATAAGATTTGGAAAATAACTTGCATGTTCCTTTTGTGGTTTGAATAATCATAATGTTTATAGATGTTGGACAAGTGTTGGACTTTGTATCCAACAAGTCATCCACAACATTTGAAGAAGGTGGAATGACATAATGACAAGAATGGAAAAGAGGATTTCATAATCAATGAGGGTCAAGATGATTCACATGATGAAGTGCAACTAAAAGAAGTGCCATTGAAATGGTTTGCTAACAGATGGTTAGATTTCTTATCCAATTAAGGCCTAGCATGTATTTTGATGTTTCATGAATTTCTTTGCAAATTGAA
This sequence comes from Pinus albicaulis, assembly GCA_034641835.2. Lineage (NCBI taxonomy): Eukaryota > Viridiplantae > Streptophyta > Pinopsida > Pinales > Pinaceae > Pinus > Pinus albicaulis. The sequence goes on from JAXQQM020083863.1 coordinate 9,064, forward strand.
AGTATGGTGCATGTTGCATGAAGCAAGATGTTGAAAGTAGAGTTATGTTGACAAACTTAAATGCAACAAATATGGAAATTTGTACATGAGCTCTATTATTTGACTTGAGAGTCAGTTGTTTGAAGAGGCATGTTTTGTCGACTTGTGTTTGGTTGATGGTTTTGTACACCATTATGTAAGAGTACATGGAAATATTCACATGATGTGAATTATTTTTTCTTTCAAGGAGAAAAATGATATGTCAGCGAGCTATGTTTCTTGCATGCTGTGTTTTAAGTTTAATGGTTTTGTTTGTGACAAGATGTCACAAGATTTTGGGAAGGTCCACTCTTGAGCGAGAGCCTCATGATTACAACCTAATCGTGAGAATCAAATGGGAGTGCATCCTTATTTTGAAAACAAATAGGATTCTAAGCTACCTAGGACTCAAACCATCATTTTTAAATTTGAAATATCATGGTGTGTTGTTTCAATGCCTGAATCCACAACCCTAACATAAATTGTTTTATTCTTTTTTTGCAGGATTTAGTTGGTTATATTAAAAGTCAGTTAAATTTAAAATTCTTGGCTTAGTGGCATGAACCAAACATATTGTACATATTAAATGAGGAATTTCGCTCTCCCAATCATTTCTAAATCACCCATATCACTAAGAAAACATGTTTTAAAAGAACATACTTTGGTATGGGAAAGACCTTAGGTTTCAAATATTATAAGATTGGATAATATTATAAGATTGGTAATTATAACTATGTTTTTCCACAGAGGAAAATTATATGTCACATTTTATACTAACGTTCTAAATATTTTTTTGAAGTTTGGATTACTGTTATTCTTTTATATAATTTAACATTAGATATAATTTTAAATTGAAAGCTACTTAGATGAAATATAGCTTAGATATGGCATTTGAAAATTATTATCTATTTATTAAACTAAAGGACATAATTATTACACATGTTTAATTTACATTCAAATGCTTCTTTTTATCTCCTATAGCTTAATGTAGTGCTAGATATATAATTTAGGTTGAAGGCCCATGAGATAAATGACTTCTATGTGACATTTGTATTGAATCATCTATTTGTTGTGTTATGTTTTTCAAAGGTTGCTATTTTCTTTGTATTTTCTTTTAAATAATAAATTTTAGGTTTTTCTTTTTATAAAAATTATTTAAAATTATAAAAAAAAACGGAATAACTAATACATCAATAATAAATAATGTTAAATGTTCTCTCATTTTCCTTTATACAGAAGTAGTAGTAGGCTAGAAAGGTCAATATAAAACATGGACTAGGTCCACACAAATAAACCTAGACTTAAGTGAACAAGGCAACCTTGGTAGGAGATCTCCACTAAATAAGGAAGTGAAAGCCTCACACTAGGTTTATCCAACCCTCAAGATGATGTACCATCCAATCATGATACCCCTCATTCAAGATTGCATGCTATCCAACAAGCTATTAACCGAACACTCTTTCTTGCATGGTGGTTCATTCTCCAAGTGTCCTCATTCAAGGTGTTTCTTCTCTTAGTGTGGACCACATATACTCTTACGCCCCATACTCCTCAACATACATGTGTCAAAGCATCACTTGCTCAAATTTTTATCCCCAACAACATGCCCAAGTCCACAACCAACCTCCACCAAGTATGCTTGTCAATCCAAGCATCCTCAAGTCAAATTTTCAACCTCTAAGGTATATGCCAAATGGCCCCATGCTCTTATGGCTAAGTGCCCTCATTCAAGTGCCTAATGCTCATTCCCCTAGGTAGGTACCTCTCCTATTCAAATAACCAACTCTCCATTATGTATACCCAATGAGTTAGTTATCATGCCACATAAGATAACAACCTCCTATGAAATTGCAATGTTCTAAGACTCTATCCAAGGTCAAGCATCCACTCACACTAAGCCATCCATATGTTCATCAAGCATCACCAAGGGAGTAGGAGGTCCAACAGTCTCCTAGATAGGTAACACTACTTATGGACTAACCCTAAAAAATAGCAACAAATAAGTGTGAAGTATTCAAAGACCTCCTCAAGTCCCAACACTTCTTTATGGGGTATGAGGAGGACCACACGATTAAGTGGCACTACTATCAACAACCACAAAAATAAAGTGTACAAAAGTACACTACAAGGTTTTAGAAACAATCCATTCAATGGGGAGGATAAATCTCAAGAACAACAATGTGGACATAAAATACATAGCTAACCTTCACAATCACATAAAATGGACACTTATATTACCTAATTCCAAGTCAATAGATGAGACATGCATTTCCATATTAGAGCTTCTACTAAAAGGAACAATAGGAACACTCTCACCATTGCATGAGTGAATCTTAACAACCATTTTGACCATTACAAAACCAGTGGTAATGGTATAAATTTCATGGTATAAATTTCAAGGTATAAATTTGCCTCTAATCAAATTGCTTTTGATTATGATAAATATGGTAAATATTCACATAAGATTTGGAAAAGAACTTGCATGTTCCTTTTGTGGTTTGAATAATCATAATGTTTATAGATGTTGGAAGAAGATATCCATGCATGTATGAAAATTTCTAAATAAATGAGGCAAAAGGTCCAAGGCCCATTGGACAAGGAAAATGATGTTGAAAATAAGTTGCAATTGTTTATTACTCATTGCCATAAGAAAAGTCACCTTGTAGACAAGTGTTGGACTTTGTATCTCTCTAATTAAAAAGAAAAGGCATCTTCACTGATCATTAATTATTACCGGAGAAAAATCCTCATGTATATCAATATGGTTGACAATATGTAATTTTTGTTTGTGGATGATCGTTTAGAGTTACATTGATTTATTTTTTAATACACTTATTGGAAGATTTGGGTCCCAAGTGCAGATATGTGATGAAGTTATAGTGAATAAAATTAAAGCAATGGGTTGGACTAGAATTTCCTAGAGAGTTCCTTTATGACAAGGGTAACCTAAACAAGAAATTTTATAGGAGAAGTTGGTAAAGATAAAGTCTAATTTATAGACAATAATTAGTCTAATTTATGGACAAAAGTATTTTTCATCGAAATCCGACAATACAATTTCAAACAAGATTATGATTTTTTATTGTTTAAAATAGATTTTTGAATTCATAATTGGATTCAACACCTTAGAAACCCCTTGGGCTATACTATTGCAAACAAGATTGTAAGTTGTTGTTGTTTAAAATTGTTTTTTGAATTCATAAATGGATTCAATGCCTTGAAAACCTCCACAAACATTTGAATTCTATAGATTATTTTGGTTAAATTAACTAGTAAAAATGTAATATTTAATCTATAAACTAAACTATGTCAATAAAAATTATTAAAATAAATTTTTTTTAGTCTATAAACTAAACTATGTCAATAAAAAATTTTAAAATTATATATATATATATATATATATATATATATATAATCAAAATTTAATAAAAATGCTCAATTTAAACCACCATATTATATAAGTACAAAATCTCACCAAAACTTATATGATCAAATTTCAATGAATAAAAATAAAGCACTACCACTATTGTATATATATATATATATCCTATACTTTGTCTTTAACATTATCAAATTAAAATGTTTTAACTATGTTGGTATCAAGAGAGACAACATGAGATTTTTCACTTTAATGTTAGATTAATTATATCCTTTCTTTAAATTAAAGAAACAATTAATGTTATATCACTCTTAACCTAAATTTAAACTACCATACCCTAAATTTTCTTGGTCTAAACATTCTCTAATAACCTTGTAAAAAAAAAAAAAAAACCATATCTTATACTAACTAAAATTTATAACATACAAATAAACCAAATTTTAAAAATCAAACACATTTTACACACAACAATGATGCCATTAAACATATTAAATAATATTTTTAATAATATAATTATTACGTAATTATGTTTCCTATCTAAGATTGGGAAGGAAATTCTTGCCATTGGATTTTGTCAATATTGCTCCATCCAAGAACAACTGTTAAAGTGTGAGTACTGCGTCTATGCCTTGCAGTGAAGTACAAAACATGGAAAATATCGGTTCAGCTTGGTTGCTAGATCATGAAGAGATTTAGTCATCGTACTCATCCAATGAGTAGCAATTGAGAGAGGTGCAAGAAGAGCTAAAACCCAAAATTTAAGGTGCATATTTCTGGGATAAAATTTGCTTCAAGTGGAACAACTAAAGGAAGAAGCTGAAACATTACAAAGAAGTTAGGAACTTTCTAAGAATGAACTGGAAAGGCTGCAGAAATTGCGAAGAATGAACTGGAAAGGCTGCAGAAGCTGCTGGCAATGCAAACCACAATGTGGCAGGTTTGGAATTTGAGCTGAAAGCAAAAAATGAGAAAATTAATGATTTAGAAAATGAATGGCACAGATGCTTTAAATAAATAGAATAACTCGAAAAGAAAGCCGAAAAGCTCGATGAAGATGTGATGATTAAAGATGGGAAGATATCAATTTTAAGATAAATCCGTGGTGAAATATATTTTGGCGACATTTATATCCCTCTTTTCTCCAATGAAATTATCATAACATGGTTGATCCAGCAATGGAATCCACATTTTCAAGAAGAAGAAGCTGAAACATTACAAAGAAGTTAGGAACTTTCTAAGAATGAACTGGAAAGGCTGCAGAAATTGCGAAGAATGAACTGGAAAGGCTGCAGAAGCTGCTTGGAAATGCAAACCACAATGTGGCAGGTTTGGAATTTGAGCTGAAAGAAAAAAATGAGAAAATTAATGATTTAGAAAATGAATGGCACAGATGCTTTAAATAAATAGAATAACTCGAAAAGAAAGCCGAAAAGCTCGATGAAGATGTGATGATTAAAGATGGGAAGATCTCAATTTTAAGAGAAATCCTTGGTGAAATATATTTTGGCGACATTTATATCCCTATTTTCTCCAATGAAATTATCATAACATGGTTGATCCAGCAATGGAATCCACATTTTCATCTTGCAATATGTTTTTCTAAAACTATTATAATAGGGCTGATCCGATGAAACCATCATTACAGGGTTGATGCCACAATGGAATCCAAATTTCATATGGTAATTATAGGACCCTGGTTTTCGTATAACATACCCGATGAATTAGTTCGGCCGACGAGAGGAGCAGCAGCACTGAACGGAGCAGCCAGAACGCGCGAACAGCAGCAGCGCTGAAGGGAGCAGCTAGAAACACAAATTCACGGGAATAATGAAACAGGTAAAAGAACAGTCTTCGCGGGCGATTTATTTATAGGAATTAGTTCGGCCGAACTATTTTAAAAGTAAAAGTTCGGCCGAACTTTTGTTAAGAGTTCGGCCGAACTTTTGTTGCCGGTTTTCCAATCTCCGGCAAAAATTCTGTTTGCCCGCGCCGTCTGTGTGTCGTCAATCTTAACGGAATCAACAGTTCGGCCGAACTATTAGCGGAGTTCGTCAACTTAGAAGAAGTTCGGCCGAACTATTGCTGAAAAGTTTTCACCCCCGATTCTCACAAAGTGTAACCCCACTTCACGTTTCCACCCTTTTACTACAACAAATTGAGCTAAATATTTAAATGGTTTTTGATATGAAAATATGACAAATCTAGCAATGGTGACAATAAGAATAGTATAAGAAAACAATTTGAGATTGATCACAATAAATACTATTTGTAATTGACAACATTCTTATTATTCACATTTTCTATCATTCAACACTATTATTGCCACTTTGCATTCAAAATTTGTATTTCATCTTTTTTCATCATTAAAGTAAATAACAATATTTATCATCTCAACAATCTAGGTAACTAGGCAAATTTAAAATTAAAATGACGAGGTTAATCTTAGATATATTTAGCATATTTAAAATGATTATATTAATATTAGATATATTTACAAATTATTGATAAAAGTTTTCATCTCTTCGATAGATTTTACTTGGCTGCGCACGACTGAAACCAACCCGCATCCATCTTAACTCCGAATCTATCAAGTGTCAAGAGGGATAAAATCTATCGAGGTGCAAACCTTTCCTCAAGTTTTTAACTCAAAAAATAGGTTTATATTTATTTATATTTTTATTTATTTACCATACTTATGGAGTAAGTATTAGTAGTTTTTTTTTTTTATCTCCTCATGTCAACCTATTTTTATAAGTTTTTATTTACAATATGTTCTAGTTATAGGAGGTCTTAGTAACCTCAAGACTTTGAACTTATGTTACTAGTCTAAGTTCCCTTCACCTAGACCAATGGCATAAAATTTTTGGGCTCTGTAATCCTCATTAATGTTTGGTCTATGTAATCCTCATTTATGTAATGCAAAGTGCCTGACTCTAATAATAATAATAATTTTAAACAAACATTATTTTGTGTATGATATTAAAATTTATAAATTTATTTTTTTAATTATAAGATTTATTAGGAATTGTAATATAACTATATAAAAAAATATGGAAATTATAGTGATTTATTTAAGGGGAAACAATAACAAATCAATAATATGCATTATAAATTTTATGAATGTAAGTATTATTGTTTAGGTAGGCTTGAAATCTTTTACATTTTTATTATTTTTGTTGAATTTTACTATTTTTTTTTTTTTGGGACAAAATCATGATTTTTTGTTATTTAAAATGTGTTTTTTTTAAATATATATAGATTTATTATTTTAGAAAAATCCATATGACACTCATATTATGAAATATTATAATTCTAACTTGTGATTCCAATCAATTCTAAACTAGATTTTAGAAAAAATTTATTAAAATTATACTCAAACAAATACCAAAATGTAAAATATTTAATATAATTTATAATTTAAGAAAACAAAAATAATGGAAAATTTTAAAAAAAAAACACCTCATCCTTAATTTCATAAGATGATTCATAAATGAGAAAAAGATTAATATCTACCATAAAGTATATGCCTAGTATTTAATTCTTTTAGTTGTAAGCTTGTTCAATTACTTTTATGTCTCACATAAGCTTCACTAAAGTCTTTTATTTTATTTTCCAAATAAAAAGTTCATCCTATTCATTTTTGTGTTACATGTCCAAATTGTCCAATATGGCCTTTTGTTGAATGCCTTACTCTTCTCTCATTTGTGTAGTGATTAAAATTGTATCATTCCATGGTTCTTATGTTACATGTCCAAATTGTTTAATATGGTATTTTATGGAATGCCTTACTCTTCTATCACTAAAGTAGTGATTAATATAATATATCAATGAATATTATTGTCCTAGTTATTTAGTGTCTCTATTACATAAGAAACTAGTATCTAATCTATCAATTCAAAAACCATATGTGTTGGTTTATTTTTCCATAAACTTCTACTTAATTCTTTCCACCTCTCTCTCGATTTCCTGTGTGAAGCTCTTGAGGTAGTATATTATAACGTCTTTGGCTTGGTTTTCCTATTGGTGGGGGTACTTTTATTTCATACATTTAATAGAGTGCTTACAATGTTTAGACTTGCTACACCTGATTGGTTGATTTTTTCTCTCTCCTTGAATCGACACTTTAAATTTTATCATTATTGCTTTAAACAATTATCAATATTTCTTGAGAACTAGTTATATTCCCTCTTCACGTGTAGAGTAAGGAACTTGAGAGAATCATGAATTGCCCTTAACACCTACAAAGCTAATCTCCCACCAATAACCAAATATCTAAAAGAAAATGTAAAGAGATTTACTTCCTTTCACCAAGAAACAAAGTCACCAAATCATTGTATTCCCAAATTCTCATCAACCTTCAACCCTATATTGCCTCATTCGCTCCCAATTCTCATCAACCTTCAACCTTGTCTTGCCTCATTTTCTCTTAAATATCTCAAACAAAATGTAAAGAGATTTGCTTCCTTTTACCAAGAAACAAAGTCACTAAATGATTGCATTCCCCAATTCTCATCAACCTTCAACATTATATTGCCTCGTTTTCTCCCAATTCTCACCAACCTTCAACCTTATCTTGCCTCATTAGCTCTTAAAACCCCTGCCTTGTGAACAGATTCATTATCTTTGTCTCATGCACTCTTTAACCCCCCCACCTTGTCAACAAATTCACTATCTTTTCCCCGTTCACTATTAGAGTCGTGCCCACGCCATAATAAGGAAGACACTATCACAATGAAATTTAAACCTAAACTATTGTTCATATTATTTCAACAAAGTCCATGTAACTTGCCTTCTCCTTTCTCTTCTCTTAACAAAGTCCATTTAACATGTCCTCGGCATTTCCCTTAACAAAGTCCATGTAACTTGTCCTCAACCTTTCTCTTCTCTTAACATTATCACAATGCAATTTAAAGCTAAACCATTGTTCACATTATTTTAACAAAGTCCATGTAACCTGTCCATTGTTCACATTATTTTAGGAAATTCCATGTAACCTGTCCATTGTTCACATTATTTTAGGAAAGTCCATGTAACTTGTCCATTGCTCACATTATTTTAACAAAGTCCGTGTAATTTGTCCTCTCATTTGGCTTCTCTTAAAAAATTCCATGTAACTTGTCCTCTCCTTTGTCTTCCTCTTCTCTTCTCTTCCTCGTCTCTTGAGATAGCCTGCCCTAATGGAATTCCTCATAATTTATGAATCGAGGAGACAAACTCACATCCTTATGAACTATAGAAAGTAATTAATCTTATTTCTTAGTTAAGATATAGTTTAGATATAAGATATTATTTTATTTATTTATTTCCAATATAAAATGTGAAAATGTGATAAGAGGATAGATTTGAAATGTGTCCTAAAAATTATTTTATTTGGTTAAGAGCATGTCTTCCTCATATATAAAGAAACATTTCTCATATATAAAGAAACATAATGAGGATAGAAAACACAAAAAAAATTGATAGGTGTTAAAGCTTATCTTACTAAAAACATAATGAGAATAGAAGACATTTGATAGGAGTAAAAGCTTGTGACCACCAAGAGTAATCCAGGTTGCATGAGGACAAGCATTGTAGCCAATAATAATATAATGAAGTGCCCAATAATAATTGTCCTCACTCCTAATTTAAAAGCTATTAAAAAATAATAATAAAATAAAATATGATACATGAAGTGTATAATGCATCAAACAATTTCATGCATTCCCAACATAATGACCCATCCATCCAAAGAAAGTGAAATTAGAATACACATTCAATTTAAGTAACCAACATCAAATTCCACATTCAACCCAAGGTTTATTGATCTGAATCATAAAACATCCTGCATTTGAATCATAAAACATCCTCCCAAAATGCAGCATAACTGTATCATGTATCATGTTGTCACTTGAGAATCTTAACAGGGCGAGTATACAACAATTACTACCTGCCGAGTAGGGCTGCTACCACGCTAGTTACCATCTCTGAATCTGATTGGACTGCTTGCAGTAGGCAATGGCTCCTTGGATGGCTCCCTGTACCTCCATCAATGTCATGATCCCCTCATCACTTATGTAATGGTTGTTTTTAGGAAGCTTCCGCTGTATAGAAGTACCACTTTCAGCACAAGGAGACTGCAAATCCATGACAGCTTTACCCCATTTTCTGAATCTAAACAAAGATAACTTCAACTTTGTCGCAGTTTTGAGCAATTTGGGGAAGTGGGTCTTGACTCCTGTCCGAACGCTACTACAAGAGTCGGGAGAGGAATGAATATCCTTCAAATCCGTGTCATACTCCAGTGGCGTAGGAATTAGCTGAAGGGGAAGCAGCTGGCCTTGGTGAGACAAGCAATCTGCAGGAGGAGAAATGCACGGAATCGGGATTGGCGTGTTTGGGCAACAAAGAGACAAGTCCAATTCGAATTCATCTTCGCTATCAACATCGTATGAGCTTGAGACTGGGATAGAGGCTGGGATGGTGTCTGTTGGGGAGAAGGGCAGTGAAATATCGATGTCAAAATATTGGGCATCGTTTGCATAAGAAGGATACTCATTATCATCAGCCTGGCTATCATCTGGATTCTCCAGATTGTAGTCACAGATACTCATACAGTAATCCTGCATTGGATTTGGATTAAAACCTTAGAAAAAGCTCTGAATTAAAGCCTTTGATCAAAAATCTCTGATATTACTCTACCAAAATACCCTAACAGACGGAGAACTTCTCATGCTTTCGTTTTATTTATGAATTCATAGAGAGGTAGCATGTGGAAGAACCCATTCGCACGAAGAATTCGGCGCTTTTTGATGCCTTCAACGTTTGGTCTTCCGATGCAAAGTTGTCGGCTTTGGAGGGCTGTAGGAAAGTCTTTCAATTCAATTTATCGAGAGAGAACGGATCCACGTTCGGTGTTACACCATACAGCGCCCACTGGATTATGTAAAAACAACTTGTATCATATAAAGCCTTGTTCTAAAAGCCCCTAGCATTTGTACTTCACTTTTTAGTGAAAGAGCACACCTGTAAATCGATATAATGAAGGCAAAGTGGGGAATGGTGCTACTGCCGTTTGTATTTAGGCCAGAGGCTCCAGAGGAAACATCGATTTTGAAGTTGCTGCCTTTAAATAAACGTTGAAATATTAAGATGGAGACAATAGAGAGCTTGAACGCCTAAATTAGCACGTCTACATTTATAAGTCTATGTAGAAGACTCACTAAGTTGAAGACTCTGTTCAGTGAAACCTTCAAAAATGGCATGAGAGCTCACTAAGTTGGGCCACTGACGGAGGAAGTTAATGATTAGGAAGCTGGAACCCAGTAGAACAGTTTGCCCGAGTACAGTGGCTATTCCTGGACCAGGGGTATTACATCTCACAAATCTAGCTGGTACCTGTGAGGACTTATTAGTGGTTATCAGTGGCTATTATATGGTCTTTACAAGCTGGAACCCATTGAGATTGGATTGATGGTGGCTTGGGATGTCTTATGTCCCGGAAGATGATTTTATAGCTGGAACCTGATTGGGCTGAATATGGTCGCTCATTGTGGCTAATGTTTTTTGTGTATGGTGTATTACTGCGCGGTGCTTGTTTTTAGCTGGAACCTGTATGGGTAATCTGTTGCTATTGGTGGTTTTTATCCTGTCATTAACTATTTCGGTCTATGGGTTTGTCTTCATGCCATTAGGCTTCTAGGGTCGATGGATGTCAAAGAGGAGGGTTATCAGTCCTCAAATTGCCCCAACGGTCCTGATACATATGAATCATGTAATAGAATGTTTGAATCGGATTTTTGGTGCAGGCTTAAGGATCTGGTAGTTGTCTCTCGTCCATGGAAAAGTGCGGGTTTCAGATTATTCAGAAGGTGGTGGATGGTTCCCGGATGTTTTTGCTGTTGTTGCCATCCATAGTCGGAAGCAGATGATGGATTATTATTCCGGCATCAATTTTGAATTGATATTCCGAGAAGACTCTGGCGTGTAGGGAATGACAGATAAGATTTTTAGGCAGGTCAGCTGTGGTTGTTGAACTTGATATGGAACACGAGCCCTGAGTACACATGGATTGTCTTCGTTATGACAAAGGATGGTGTTTAGGTGGATTGTCAATTCGACTACTTGTAGCAATTAAGAGGTTACCGTTCGCTATATCATCTTACTATTTAGTGAAGGGTGACGGGGGTTGTTAGCATTGTCAAGCTGGGGGTTCCAACGTTTTCAGTATTGAATGCCGGATCCACTACTAGATATCCCTAGTACATTAGATCTAGTCCATATTTGGATCTCCAGAGGATTATGATGGTCTATAAGTATATTTTATAGACAAGGTGCTGGGATCGAGGAGGCTTGTCAGGTTTGGGGAAAGTTTAGGGATATCTTATTCTAGATTCAGGTCGATTGTAGGGTACATGTAAATCTTACTCTTAGTCTCTACATGCAGCTAGGACGGGGCTGACATTTGCTGAAGGTGGCGGCAGAAGTAAATGTCAGGTAGAAGCCATATGTGAGTTGAATCATCCGTAAAATACAGCTGAGATTGGTTACAGTTGGCTGACGGGATGCAGGGTGGAGAGGATATTAGTCCGGCGGAGTATGAGAAGGATGAGGCTATCATCAGATAGGGCATAGCTGATATTACAGAGGTAAACACAAATCCTAAGTACCGTTCAAGGGGTCATTTTCAGAGAAGAAATCGTCGCAGCAAGAGGAAGATTTTCAAGCAAAGGATGGAGGTCAAAGAAGTTCCGCTGGATTACGAGGACCTATGTATTAGGGTGACAAGTTTGCAGCGTAGGGCTATTGTTTGCAGGTGGGTCTTCCCAGACTCGGAAGATTACGACTCAGCATCATGGATTCATAAAAAATGGAAGCCCCTTATTGGATACGCCCCTATTGTAAGCAAGCTAATCAATGGATGGTTCAGCGTACACTTCATGCATGAAAAGGATGTCCATAAGGTGACAGACAGTACCTGGGTTAGGGGTAGATGCTTCCTTCAGATTATTCCATGGTTTATAGGCTTTAATCCGGTGCTAGAGGCTCCTAGGAGCAAATTGGTCTGGGTAAAACTCCCTGGCTTACCCTTAGAGTTCTGGACTGTCAAAGCACTGCGCACTATTGGCAACTCAATTGGTATCACCAAATATGTTGATCCTGGCATAGTGGGATATGCAGACAAGAGGATAGCGTGGATACTGGTGGAGATCAGTTATAAAGGAGATCTTCCAGGCGACGTCGACTTGATGTGGAATAATACAAGGCATCGCCAGAGAGTCGATTTTTGGGGTATTCCCTTTAGGTGCTTAATTTGCCATAAGACAGGTCACCTAAGGGATAATTGCCCCTTCAGACTCCGAATTCATATGGCTCGGCGGGGATATGAGGATGCCGGTGATGCTGTAAGGTTTAATGAAGGGGTCAGTCAATCATGCAAAGGGAAAGAAGGTATGTGTCCTATATTCTCCAATGAGGTTGAACATTACAAGAATGTAGAAAATAATCATGAATCTGCTATATCTGATGCCATGGTACAGTCAAATATTGCTGACCACCCTTCGGTGGGTCGTAAGCTGTATAGGGTGCTTGAGTCTGATAGCGACAATCCGCCCCAACCGAGTCTCCTAAGTGATTTATATATCCCGGTAGATAGAGATGACCCGGTCCCATGCCCTCCTAAAGACCCGGCTGATGCCTTATTAGATAGTCACGATATACCTGGCAATAGTATGGACAATCCCATCGGGCGGGAGTCTAGATCTTATAAGGATGTTTTACAAAACTTGCCTCCTTGTCAAGCTGAGGACCTGATCTCTCCTGAGAATGACCTACATCTGTATAAGTCGTCTTTAATTAGGGGGGAACTTTCAATTGAAGGTTTAATTGCAGACGACAGGACGGTTGGTGGGAACAGAATGGGCTCTACACAATCCTATCCAGAAAAGTCGGGGCCCATTTATCTATCAGAGTCCCCAAGGAATTCAATTGGAAGTGATATAGAATCACTGTTAGGGAACTCCAATTTAGATCTAGCTGCCTTAACGGTGTTCGATAGGCCCATTCCCAGCCCAAGAAAAAACTCTTCTGGGTTATCGACAGCTATCAGCTCGCTTAAGAAGAAGGCAAAGGTGGTCTGTAAGATGAACAAAGGGAAATTCAAGGCTGTTTCACTGTTTTCGGATGATGAGAGGGGTTTATCAGATGTTCCAATTGCAGGTTATGACGGGCCCGATGGCCCAACAGGGGCACTTAGAGCATGCCGCCCAAGGAGATCACTATCATGAACCACATTATATCTCTGAATCTGAGGGGTTTGGGTGATGCCCCTAAAAGCAATTGCCTAATGGAACTACTGAACGAAAGGAACCCTATAGTTTTTCTGGGACAAGAGACAATGTCCAATCGGACAAAGGCTATTAATATGTTTCTGAATATGAGAAGAGGATGGCGGGCTGCGGCGATTAGTTCAAATGGTTGATCCGGTGGATTGCTGGCTTTATGGAATCCTAACAGGGCTACATTCAAACCATATAGTTTTTTTGGCGGCATGCTTCTAAATGGAAGTCTCAGAGGTCTGGCAGGTAATTTCAACATCATCAATATATATGCTCCATATGCTAACAGATTGTCTTTCTGGAGAAGAATGCAGACTTCTGGTATTTTATCCCTTTAGAACCTTATAGTCATGGGAGATTTCAACTTATCTCTTAACATAGATGAGATCTGGGGCAGTGCTGCCCGCATGGACCCTCTCGCTGGTTTTCTAAATGATATGTTCTTCTCACATGGTCTGAAGGACATTAGACCACTGCCTATGGCGCCAACATGGACTAATAAACGAGAAGGGGCAAACTTTATAGGTAAGAGGCTGGATCGGGTGTTAGTGCAAGAGCAGGTGATGGATATCTTTCAGAATGGTAGATCCTTGATAATTGCATCCGATATTTCAGATCATTTCCCAATTTCTTTTTCATGGATCGATAATATGGCGGTAGGAAGGCGCCCTTTCAAGTTTAATAGAGTTTGGTTAGAGGATGAAGCATACTCGGATTTGGTTGGCGGCATTTGGCAGGCTAAATATGATGAATCACTCTATGATGTATGGGACCTTTTTCACCACAGACTTCAGAAAGTAAAGGAGGCATCTAAGTCCTGGGATCGAGAAAAGAAGCAAAAACACAGGCAGGAATTTAAGGACATACAAGTACAGATGGAGAGGATAATTTCCTCATTTACAATACAGTATCCTGATCAGAACACATTACAAGAGCTTATTGGTCTGGGGGAAAGGAAAAGGGAGATTCTTAGAATCGAGGAAATTACCTGGAAATTGAAGAGTCGCATATCCTGGATGGCAGAAGGTGACAGGAACACAAAGTATTTTCATAAGTTTGCAAATGGTAGGCGGAACAAGAATACTATCTGGAGTATTAAAAGGGGGGATGGATCTATGGCATATTCTACACAGGAGATCCAGGATGCGGCTTTGGAACATTTTACTGATTTCTATTCGTCACATGAAGGCATTGATAATGCGGCTCAGATCTGGCTTCTGGAACATGTCCATAGAGCTATGGACGAGGAGGCAATATCGGCTATTGACAACCAAATCTCACAGATCGAGGTTTTAAAAACCCTCAAAGCATTCTCCCCGGATAAGAGCCCGGGGCCTGATGGATGGCCCTCGGAGTTTTTTATTCACTTCTTTGAATTGATGGGCGCAGAACTCACACAGGTCGTTGAGCATATCAGACGGAGTGGGGCGATGCCAGCAAGTCTAAATTCTACATTCATCGTCCTAATCCCAAAGGTGGACGACGCTCAGTCATTTGCAGATTATAGGCCGATAGCTCTTTGTAACATCCTATACAAAGTCACCTCCAAGATTATAGCTGAGCGCTTAAAAGGTATTTTGAATGATCACATTTCAAGAGAACAGTTTGGCTTCCTAAAAGGGCGCTCTATTCATGAAGCTGTGGCAATAGCACAAGAGGTTCTGCATTCTGCTCATACTGAGAAGAGGAATGCCATTTTGATGAAAGTAGACCTTCACAAGGCATACGATTCAATTGCCTGGTCATATATTCGATTAGTTCTTATGAAGATTGGGCTGTCCATAAACTCTATAAGATGGATAATGACTTGTATTTCGACAGTTCGATATGCAATCATTATAAATGGTATACCTACAGCATTTTTCGGTGCAGAACGGGGCCTGAGGCAGGGCTGTGCGCTCTCCCCTCTGATATTCATACTCGTCATGGACAGTTTCTCTGGAATTATGCACAGTGCAGAGCGTAGGGGGTGCATTGAGGGCTTCTCCTTTTCAAATGAAGTATCTGTTACACACTCCTTATTCGTGGACGACCTCCTGCTGTTTGGATATGTGAAGAGGAACCATTGGTTCTTCATCCATCTTATGTTCAAGCGCTTTGTAGCTGCCACAGGTCTGACAATTAACAAGGCTAAATCATTCATACTGTATGGTATTGGTGACAGAATGGAGATCGAATTCATAGCAGAGTTCTCGGAGATGGAGATAAAGGTGGCCATGGATGGATTTACATATCTTGGGTTCAGACTTAAGCCCTGTGGGTATAAGAATAGAGATTGGCAGTGGATGCTGGACAAATTCAGGCGGAAGATTAATGGCTGGACGCACAGGTGGCTTTCACTGGGAGGGAGGGTCATTCTTACCCAAGCAGTTTTATCTCAGACGCTTGTATATTGGGGCCATTTATTTTATATTCCAGATGGTGTTATCAATTGTCTGAATAGCATTATGGCGAAATTCATTTGGGGGGGGGCTAACATGCCGCATAAAATCCATCTTTGTAAAATGTCCAGGTTGTGCAGACCAAAACAACATGACGGATGGGGAATCCTCAATTCCCGGACGTTTAACAAAGCCCTGCTCATTAAATCCTTTTGGAAGGCTGTACGTGGATCCGGTATTTGGAAGGATGTAATAAAATGTAAATACATTCGAGGGGATCTAATGAAACAGCTGCTTGCTTCAGATTTTCCTTCCACTAGACACAGATCGGAGATATGGAGAAGCTTCCAGGTTATAAGTGGCCATGTCGCGGCTAGACTGGCGTGGCAGTTTAGGGATGGGGGTGACATCCCGATTACTTACTTCAAAATTATGGGGCTGCCCAATGGAGTCACACCATCTCGGCTGCTGATTCATTGCTTGGCTCACAGAGGTATTAATTTCATTTCACAGACGATAAGGCAATGGTCGTTTGACTCACCAGAATTTAAGTCTGCGCTACAAATCGGTCTGCCGGAGTATGTTTCGGAGGAATGGGAGTGGATCAAGGATGCATTTCGGGCTGTGGGTTTTAGATGGGCAACTGGAGGGGATTTGATTGTCTGGGACGGAACTACACATGATGGCGCGCCAGTTGTCAAAGAGATTTATAATGATCTTAATATTGCCTCCTACAGGGATCAGCTGACAGAGTCTTTTTTCATATACTGGAAGAGGAAAATACCTACTAAAATTGTTTTATTTGGGTGGCTGGTATGGCAGGGAAGGATTCTAACGGGGGATAATTTGTGTAGGCGTGGATTCCTGGGGCCTTTTAGGTGCAACATTTGCTGTCAGGATCTTGAATCTATAGATCATCTCTTCTTCCACTGTCCAGTTATTGTGCAGTTATGGCGACTATTCTCAATACACATCATGGGTCCAACATGGGCTCCCTCTGATTTTATGAATGCAGCCAAGGATTGGGACAGCCTGAAAGGTAGGTTTAAATCTCTGCCTTTCTTCTTCATTTGGGAAGTGTGGCGGGGGAGAAACAGATTAATATTTGAAGACATGCCATTTCGGATACATCAAGTGTATTCTTTTATCCTTGGTTGGTTGGAAGATCGTCCTCAGTCAAGAGATCCTATCATAGATTGCTCCCTCCGCAATAGACCTCATGTTATAGAAATCCCGGCGATCTATTTCGATGGTGCATGCGTGGATGGTCTAATGGGGTGTGGTGCTTGGATTAAATTATCCCAGCGGGAAAGGATTCACATTCATTGGAATGCAGGCACAGGAACCAACAACAAGGCGGAATTAGTTGCTCTGTGGGGTGGTCTCCGCTTAGCCGTCTTGTTACAATTACAGGATGTCCATATATACGGGGATTCATAGGTGGTAATCGGATGGGTCAAAAGGACTATGAAAATGCAGCGGCCTGATCTTTTGGGCTGGCTTCACAGAACCCAAAATCTATGGGAATCTCTCAATTGTCCGCCTATTTTGCACATATTCAGGGAAAGCAATACCAGGGCAGATGGTTTGTCCAGAAAAGGTTTAGAAACAGATTTTGGGTTGATGCACGTTCTGCTCCTCAGAGATGGTCAAATTCACTGGCAAACTACAATACCAATCCCATAATTGGACTCTCGACCATGATCCTGATTTAGTTTTGTGTGGCCATGCATTGGGGTTTCAGTCATTGATAGGATGCCTGTGTTGATGGTTTCTCATAAAGGGTCTCAATCAGAAGTTCATAGGGGCTGACTTTCGCTACACAGATTTTTTCATCTCAGCCTATTTTGCAACACAGGCTGACTTTTTTGTCTCTCCACGGGTATTGCCAGTTTTTGTCATATTTATCGTCTTTCTGCAGGTAAAGATGATATACAAGCGGGCCTGTACCTTATAGGTTATCGAAGGCCTGCCCTACACATTTTTCCTATGGGCCTGTTCGTGTGTGATCTCTCCAGATTGGCTTGTAAATGAGACGATCCAGAATATTTGGATAGATTTCTTGATATATCATATTTCCTGGGCGAGACAGGTTTGTATTTGTCACAAGCGGGCACGGTGGCTCTTTCTCTGGCGGTTTAGTATTATGGTCCGAGCTCCCCATTTTTCAGACTTTCCTAATTCTCTGGGGTGGGTGGATGGGTTTCTGAGATGTTCGTTCTGCTCGTTCCTTATTCACAATCCATTGTCTTTTATTTCTCATCTTTCCTTATCACAATGGTATATATCCGGAGTCTATACTCTTCTTTCTATTTGCCATCCTATGATTTACACTGTCATCGATGGTCATGTTCTGATTGGGGAAGGACTTAATCCTGCTATGTGGAGGCCATATTTCTCTATTCTGCTCCTCCTTCTATAAGTGAGCTTTTCTTTGGGCCTGTATCTGATGGTTTTCTCGCTGCTAATCCATACAGCTGAGATTATTATGTATATGTACTGTTTTATATATTAATATAAGCGGTGTTTTTTTCTTCTGAAAAA
>JAXQQM020076796.1:0-87500 GCA_034641835.2 Pinus albicaulis
GTGTTATTTTAAGATTGATGTTTCATATTTAATCCTTACATTGTTTGTTTCTTATTTGTGACAGGAAATGAAGCTGGATTTGATGATTTTGGGACCTATTTCATTTCACATAGATAGTGTTTGACTAGTATTAAATGATAAATAACTAATTTAACAAGACTAACGCAAAGCATCAATGGGTTCATTCAAGTACATGAAACTATCTTGATGTCTAGCTTTGGCATCTTGAAAATTTTTAATGGTATATATGTTGCTTGTGTTTGGGGAATTTTGCTGAGTTTTGAGTTTTATATTTTCTTGGAAAATAATTGTTGATATTTGGAAAATGTGTGATTTTATATTGGTATTGGAAACGAAGCTAGTTTTGATCTTTGATTGGAAATGAAGTTGGATTTGATGAAGTTGGGACCTATTTCTTTTCACATAGATAGTGTCCTAGTATTAAATGATAAAGAACTCATTTAAGAAGTCTAACGCTAAGCAACAATGGGCTTATTCAAGTACATGAAATTGTGTTAATATCTAGCCTTGATATCTTTGAAAATTTTAGTGGTTTGTTTGTTGCTTGTTTAGAGGATTTTGTTGAGTTTGAAATTAGTCCCTTGAATTCTTATGGTTCTCATATCATGCATAGATCGATAGATCTAGTTCTATTATTATAATCATTATTGTTTTCTTTATATATTTGGTGGTTTGAGGAAAGATATTTTATTTCCTTTCACTTTGTGGCATGATTTCGACATCTTCACCTTTTAGAATATATTAAAATATTTTTCTTATTATAGATTTTTCTTGGAAAAGAATTATTGAGAGTTAGGTGCAAATGCACAATGTTGTGTAGCATTAGTGTGATAAATATGGGATAGTGCAAAGCATAGTTTTGAAGATTAGTCTAAGTTGACTCGTACCTAATCAACTCAATCAAGTTGATTTTTGGTTGAATAGTTAATTGTTGGTTCAATGGACAGAAGATCTTGCAGGCACAAATACCAAAGGGAAAAATGGAGCCCATCATGCGGTACTCTTTGTAATTCTCCACCACTGCTACCTTCCATGCTTCCTCAAACTCCTCTCCAACCTCAATATCAGTGCTAGTAGTAGCATGAGCAACAACACTACGATTAGCAAAACTAGAAAAACGCGTTTTCCAAACTACACGAGAACTACTTCCCTCACGAGTCACCATGTGCCATGCTTGGTCTCAGTGGTTCTCTTCCTTCTACTCCTGGTTCAATTACCATATCTTCATTGGAACCAACACTCTGAACTCCACTAGACAACGATTCACCATTTTGTAGTAGTGATTCGCCATTTGTACTGGTGATTCGCCATGATTTTACAGGATAATATAATCTCATGAGAGATTCGCCAAAAAATTATATATACATATTATATTATTAATAAAATCGCCTTCCATTTTTCCTATGTATCATGGGGATTCGCCTATTTTTTATATATAAAAATTTAGGGGGGTTCTTAAAATTATCCCTGAGGGTTCTTAAAATTATCCCTGACCTCTAGAAGCAGTTATCTGGTCAAAGGTTCGCTCCTATCATGTATGTTCATTCCTCCATTATGGGAGCCTACCCCTTGATTTATGGAGCCCAATCCCTTCTTATGTGGAACCATAACCTCCTCTCTTTTCCTATAAATTGAAGCCATGGTGCAGCTTCAAAGGTTGGAGTTAGAGGATTAAACTTAGCGAATTTTGGAGGAGAAATGTTGTAAAAACTCTGACCCTCATAGCTGATCATTATATAGGAATGATTACACACCCATTTGCTTTTGGCTAAGAGAGTGCAAGGCTTGTCAGAGTAAACAAAACGCCTGTACTGGACCCCAGGAAGGCCTGTATGACATCAAGGCAGACACGGTTGTAAGGCTCCTCTTTATTTAAGTTAATACGAATGAATATTGTTTTCTCAATGAGATTTTAGTTAAATAGCTTATTTATCATGTTTTATCAATAGGTTATTTAATTAATTATCTCATTTCCTAAATTCCTTGATCATCTTGATAGATGTTTGGTTCATGAATTAATTTTATTATGCATGTGATTTTGATATTTTCTTCTGTTTGTGATTATAGATCCTTGACGACGACTTTCTTCAAGCCATTGGAAAGAAGATCAGCACTGAACTACAAGTAGGTTTCTAGAACCATGTCATAGTTAATTCCAAATCAAACAGTATCTAGATAAAATATTTTTTATTTGTCCGGTTATTGCTAGCTATCTGTAGGACACTTGGGAGGTTTGCCTTGTCCGCAAGAATGACTTATCTGTCCAACAAAATGGCGACTCCGCTGGTGAATGGATATTGAACTTTGATTCCTTTTATTTTTGAATTTATTTTTTCTTATTTTGATTGATTTATATTGTCTTGGGTGGTTTATCCCTGTAGAATCCCAGAGAAATGATTTAGAGTTTTTTATTTTTTCTTTTAGTTTTCTGGTGTCTGCTCTTTTCTTTTAGAAACAATGTGGGCATCTCTGCACTTTTCTTGTATACACAGTGCGGGACCACACTGGTTTGCACTGAATCCTGCGGACTTTGTGAAAATTTTTGGAAAATCTTAAAATCCTCTTTTCTGGATTAGTTTGTTAGATTCTGAGTGAATACCCAGACTTGTATCTTATATCAGAAAGCTTTGATTAAGAGTTTATTTCAACATTTTTAGTTTTCAATGATTTTATGAAAGATTTGCATGTTATAGTAATTTTTGCTTTTCCTTTATCCCGCTCAAATATTAGAAACCTTGGTATACCTTAAGATTACTGGTATTTCCTTGCTTTCTTGTTGAGTTTGACATCATAGCAGAAATTGTTTTATGAGATTTAGATCCCATTTTTCTCATTTGCAAATATTTAAAAAAAAATTGTTGATAAGTTTGGAATTTCATTTTAAAAAACAAAATTGGGTGTTTTCTAAGTTCTTGCTGATCCAAGAAAAGAATTTCTTAGTTTACATAACAAGCTAAGCAAGACATCCTCAGAATATTTAAAATTTTAATTCAGATTTAGTTTTTAGAATTTTTAGATCTCAAAATTAATGTTTTTAGTTTTGAGTATTATTTCTAGGAATTATAATGTTCTTTTGAAGAAAAAATTTGTTTGTAGTTTCGATCTTGAATGATAAAGGGATTTCTTATCAAGCAATAGATCATTTTGAGTTCTCATGAAATTAGATTTCTTTTTATTTATTCTTGTTTGAAGGAAAGGTTTGTTTTAAAAGATTGCATTTCTCAACTCTCCCTTTAGATAGAATTCATTAAAAGAAAAAGAATTGTTTCTCATAATAGATGAATTTTTAGTGTTTTTTGAGTCAGGTCACTACATATCATCAATTTCACTTTCGCACTTATTGTTCTAAGAAACAACCTATTAAAATGAAGTCTTAAATTAAAATCAATCTAATAATTTTTTATATTTCTAGGGCTTTTTTCACCAATATAGCTTAGGCTAGTGTCTTAGAGTAGGGAGTAATTAACTCTTCAAGACAATTAAAACAAACAAGTAGTCGATATTGCGGTAGGAAAAATACAATAGTCGCTTGTATGCTCTGGGAAGCTCTTCTTAAAGGAGTCAAGCACGAGGTCATATTTGAACTAGTGGGATAATCAGTTCTATCTCATTGGGAACGATAGCAGATGTGCGTGTATTAACAACGGTAAACCTCAGATAGACCATTTTCGAGGAGCTTGGGGTCACTTTTCGGTATACCTTGGATTATTTCAAGGAGCATTCAAGGGGATTGAGCTTTTTTACTCTGCCCTTGCGCGTATGTCGGATCGTAGACTATTCCCCCAGGTATATTTGTTCCTGTTGGTAACCATGGTGGCCATAATCTTTACGATTTTTTCCTAAGGTGACGGTGGAGGAAAGATCCCATTGTACCTGGAGAAAACATCGACTAGACTCACTTGGACTCTACAGAGGGTTATCTTCACTCGAGAAGGTTTAAGTGGAGAAACTTGCACTGGTCTATTTCAATAAGTAGGTTTTCCAAGTAACTGTTTCAACCGCCCTTTCTATATTAAAATACCACGATGTTGGATTTCATCACCAACTAGTGTTTTTAGTGTGGGAAGTTATTGTTTGTGTGTGGTTTGATCTCCTATATTTTTAGGCACATGATTCATTTGTTTTTTTCCTTAGCGACTCTAGGAGTTTTCATTGAAATTTTCTTTGATTGCGTGTGATTAATAATTTTTAATCCTGGCTGAACTACCAAGACAATCGTGTAGACTCTAGGGGAAACCCCCTGAGTATACACCAAACCAACTTCAAGGGCTGCGAGCTCTAGTATCGCCTTGTTGCAGTAGACTTAGATCAACAGAAGCAGGAGAATCATCTATATTTTTTCATCCTGATTATCAATCACAAATAGAAAAATATATTCAAGAGCCAATTTCAATTTCCGAAGTTATTGGTAGTATTTCTCCTTCCAGTGAATTAGCTGAAGAACCTGAAATTTCTGAGCCTGACACTAAACCTGCTGTATTGGAACCATCTTCAGGATTTGTTACTCCGACTTCTAGTGATCCTAGTTCACCTAGGGTAAGACATCGCATTACTGAAAATCTTCCTTTTGACCTCATATCTATTGAAGAACTTGTTGGTCCAGACGAAGACGTAACTCTTCCCGAAACTAAAGAAAATTTGAATCTTAGGGAGCGTGAATCAATATTCTACAGTCCTTTTAAAAATGATGCTTGGTATTCATCATTTATAGAATTTTTAGAAAACCTGGCTCTCAGTTATTCACCACCCCGAATTCCTTTTCATCCTATACCAAGACGTTATTATCCTTCATCAACTATGTTAGGTGAGTCATCTATGTTTTCCCAATCTCCGGAAACATTTTTATACAGTGGTCCTTCTGTTCCTTCGGGGTACCAATCATTCTCTGGTACTTTCTCAAGAGCAACTCCTCAACCAACTGAAAATTTTTTATCATCTGGTACAACTGGAACTAAAACTGAAAAGTTGAAAGAATTTTTTTTTTTTATGATGTCTAGTAATATTCCCAATCCTCAACCTCAACGTAGTCAGTTACCGCCTGGGGGGCAACCTTAAGGTAGTCAGTTACCACCTGGGGGGCAACTTCAAGGTAGTCAGTTACCGCTTGGGGGGCAACCTCAAGGTATTCAATTACCACCTGGAGGGCAACCTCAAAAAAGTTAGTTACTGCCTGGGGGGAAAACTCAACGTAATTTTTTACCAGGACAAATTGTAGGACAATATTATTTACCTGGAGAACAACCTCAAGGACAGTACATACCTCAGGGTTATCAACCTCAGGGACAGTACATACCCCAAGGTCAACCCCAGATTTAGTATATTCCTCAGGGTCAATATCAACCCCAAATTTAGTACATGCCTCAAGGTTATCAACCTCAAAGTTAGTACCCAAATCAAGGTTTCCAACCTCCTTTCGGTCAACCATTATTACAAGGAGCCGAAAATTTTCCAGTTAATTATCAAGCCTACGTTCAACTAGGTTATGGTCCTTTATATACACAACCTTCTATGGGTCAATACCCCAGAATGAATATGGTGTGGGATCCATCTCAAATCCAACAGACTATGCTACCCAATGTGCAGATACCTAATCAACCTGGACAGTCCATAGGTTCTGGTCCAACCCAGCAACCTAACCAGCCTATCGCTCAAGTCCCTGCACTTGTTTCTATTTACCAGCCTAGGCCTAGTGCACCTCACACTCTGCCTCAGACTTCTACTGTTGCTGCAACTTATGTTCAACCTACCACACCTATTTCTGGAGTATATGTAGCTCCAGTTTCTTTTATCCTTGCGTCAGTGAAAATTCCTCAAGTATCTGTACCACAGTCAGGACCTACAATTTAGACTATGGTCCATATGTCTACATGACAACCTGGTACTAGTACGGTTGTTTTTAGTCAACCACAATTTACTTATCAACCATACCAGGGACAGTATCAATTTGGACAGGTTAGAAAAAATTCAGTATATCAGGATCAGCCGTACCCTGGGTATATTTATCAAGTACCTCAACAACCCTAGTATGCTCTGGTTAATCTTGGTTATCCAGGAGGTTTCACGATTCCAAATGCGCATCCAATTCCAGGGTATCCTAGATATCCTCCTCCTGGCACTGGTTTGATCACACGAGGTTATCAAGATCCTAGCCATCGGTTACCATTTATAGCAACTTTAGATTTACTAGATCTATGACGCCTTATGAAAAATCCTATATTTTATCTTCCATATTGGCCGTCGATGCCTAACAAGTTTCCCAGTGATATTCCAAAATTTGAGGGTAAGTCAGGAGAGGACCCATCTAATCACATTATGACTTATTACCTCTGGTGTGTGTCTAATTCAATAATCGATGATTCGATTTGGTTGTATATTTTTCAGAGAACTCTCATTGGTCTAGCTGCCAAATGGTACATTGAGTTACCATGCAGCTCTTTTAATAATTTTAATGCACTAGCTACTGCTTTCTTAACCCATTTTCAGTTGCTTTTCAGATACGACAACGGTAAAAAATTTCTGACTTCATTAAAACAGTCTACGTCTACGTACATATCTGATCACATTCATGAATGGAGACGTAGAAGGCGTTTAGTGAAATTATTTATTCCAGATCAAATTTTGGCTGAATGGTTTATTAAATCGTTATTGCCTAAAATTATTGAAGATGTGGCCAATGGAGGCATTGTTACAGAAGATCAAGTCATTGCTTAGGCTCAATTTCTTGACCTTGTATATACTCAGTCAGGTACTCTATATGATAAAATCCCTGATTTACCAAGACCTAGTCAATTAACTACAACTCCTTCTGGATCTCATGCCGCCGATGGTGTAATTGGTTCTATTAGCACTAGTAAAATTAAGAAGAAATCTTCCAAGACGATTTCTCCTATTATCACTTTACCCGATTCACCAAAAGGAGATTCTTCTATTGAAACTTCCACCAATATTCATGTTGTAGAATAATCTACAACCAAACCTAAACTCGGTGGTAAGAAGAAAGGTAATAATAAAAAGATAAAATATTCAAAAGATAAAAATGATACAACTGAACCAAATGAAGAAAAAAGAAAACCTCGATATCCTTGTGTGATATGTGATGAAGATCATTTTACAAAAGAGTGTCGGCATAGAACCGAGGTATCAAAATTCGTTAAGGGTTTGCCCATACCTACTGTCTTGAAAGATCCCTTTCCTGCTCAAGATAGTAACATGGTTGGATCTTCCTCAACTACGCTAGAGAATATTTTGATGGTTGCAACGCGATCGCAAGATTACGGTAGTAAAAATCCTGGTAAAGAAGCAGAAACATATAATTCAACATCAGCTACATCTCCCTAAGTTTCTGATCCGTTACAAATCGAGAAAAAAAATCCTAACTTAGTAATCAAATTACCTGCTAAAGGTGTACTTCATAAATTAGCTTTCAATCCCCATGCGAGAGATGCTCAGAATTATAATATTGTTGAAGATTTGGCAATTTCCCCTTCAGCAATGTCGGTTTTGGAAGTGTTGTAATCATGCCCAGCCTAAAGAAAATTACTTTTATCAACCTTAGGATCTGTAGATCTCCAGGATTCGAACCTCATGATCTTCAATTTAGAGAATTTTACACCCCACCTACCCCATGAAATGGCTTTTCAGATTCTGGTAATAGTAAAAAACAAATGTATCTTTCATATTGTTATTGATGAAGGGGATTCTACGTGTATTATGTCATTAAAATGTTGGAAAACCCTTGGTTCTCCGAAAATTAACCAATCAACAACTATTCTCAAAGATTTTTATGGAATATTTTTTCAACCATATGGTATTTTACAAGATCTACCGATAGAGGTTGAAGGTAAATTGGTTAATCTAGATGTGGAAGTTGTTGATGCCCCTCTGGATTACAACCTTCTCTTGGGTCGCAGTTGGTCTTACGCCATGACTACTATTGTATCATAAATATTTCATCTTATCATGTTTCCTCATAAAGGAAAGGTCGTTAAAATAGATCAGCTTTCATATTATTCATCCGACCCAGCCTCTACTGATAGTATCCAGCATATCGGAAAATTGACTATCCCTTATAAGGATGTTGAAGTAGGTTTTCTTAAATATTCGGCTTTACTAGGAACTTTTTCCTTGCCTGCTCCCAACGTACAACCTCCTATTTCTAATATCAATATGATTACATCAAGTACTATTTCCTTTAATGATCCTTGGATAGAACCTTCAGAATCAGAATTTGATTATTTTGATGGCATGATGCCTTTGAATCCTTTTGAGTTAGCATATCAGACTGTACAGTCATTTTCTGATATTCCTTCAATTGAATCTGATCCAGTGAATGTGATCAATGAGGAGTCATTTTCAATGTCGACCTCCGCTTCGACATCAATTTTGGATCTTGGTCAATAGGTATTCAATACTGATGAACATATTCATGAATTCTTGTCGGTCAATGAGTTACCATGGGAAGATCTTCATCATAGGTCTTTGTTTTTACCTGATATCGATCATTTTGAGAATAATTTTTCCTCCACTTTTAGTATTTATTATGTCAAAGAACCTTAGAATCATCTCTCACATTTCGATTCTGAATTGAATTTAGAAAATATTTCTACAACAGTTCCTCTTGACATTTCAGTAAAACCCATAATTGTTGAAAACATTCATATAGGTGCTTCTTGTACGACTGATGAAATCCAAGCATATAAAGCCCTATTTCAGGAATTCCGTGACATTTTCGCCTGGTCATATGAACAAATGCCAGGAATTGATCCATCGATTATTTTTCATGAAATTAAGACATACCCGGATTCTAAACCTGTTAGACAGAGATTACGTCAAATACATCCGAGAAAAGCTGCCACTATTAAAGCTGAAGGTGAAAAATTACTTCATGCAGGTTTTATTTATCGGATCTCGTTAACGGATTGGGTATCTAATATTGTTCCAGTTAATAATAAAAAAAGGAACAATATGAGTGTGTATCGATTATAGGGATATAAATCAAGCTTGTCCAAAGGATAACTATACAACCCCTTACATCAATCAAATTATTGACGATTGTGATACAAGTGAAATGCTTTCATTCATGGATGGATTTTCCGGTTACAATCAGATCAACCTACTCCCTGCAGATCAACCCAAAACAATTTTCATTTGTCCATGGGGAACCTTTTCTTATCATAAACTACCCTTTGGACTTAAGAATGCTGGCACCACTTTTCAAAGAGCCATGTCTTATGCATTTCATGACAATAAACACATTGTACAACTCTACCTCGATGATTTTCATGCTCATTCTTCGCGTAGAGCCAATCATATTACTCATTTACAATCCATTTTTATACGATGTAGGCATTATAAGATTCATTTAAATCCTCACAAATGTGTTTTCTGAATACAATCTAGACAATTTCTGGGGTTAATTGTTTCAAAGGCAAGCATTCATGTTGATCCATTGAAGGTTGAGGCAATCATCAAATTACCTCCTCCTTCTACTCTTCTCCAACTCCCAAGTTTTCAAGGGAAATAATTTTTTTTACGTAGATTCTTTCCTAACTACGCCAAGTTAACGAAAGGATTCACCAGGTTTTTGAAACAGAATATTCCTTTCTTTTGGGATGAGATCGTTGATCGATCTTTTGATGCTCTTAAACACGCGTTGACCCATGCACCATTACTGCATCCTCCCAATTACAACCAGGATTACTTTTTGTACCTCGCCACTTCTGATTCCACGATGGGCATGGTTTTAGTTCAGGAAGATGAATTTCATGGTGAACATGTGATTTACTATCTTAGTCGTAACTTGCATCGGACTAAAATCAAGTATTCACATGTGGAAAAATTGGCCTTGGAAGCCGTTCAAGTTGTCCAACGTTTTCGTCATTACATACTTTTACGCAAAACAACAGTGATTTCTGATTGTAACCTTATGACTTATATCTTGAACAAAAAATTGCTAGGGGGAGAATACTCCAAATGGATTCTTATCCTACAGGATTTTGATTTTGAATTTGAAAAGTCCAAATCAAAGAAATCATTGATCTTTGCTGAACTTATGTGTGGTTTCCCACGTACTGATACAGAAACTATGGGGGAAAAACCAATCGTGGAAGAATCCTTGTTTCTTATTAGTACCATTGATCCTTGGTATGGAGATAACATTTTTTATCTTCAGACCCAATATTTTCGGCTTGAAATTTCACAGTCACAATGACTTAAAATCTGTTTCCAGTCTCAACAATATCATACCGTTGTGGTGCGGACTCTATTTTTTTACATTGTCTCACCCATGAAGAATCCGGAAAGGTTTTAAATGACTGTCACTCTAGAGCATGTGGCGTTCATATTTCTAGGTACGCCATAGCCCAAAAGATTTTGCATGCAAGTTATTTCTGGCAGTCCTTATTTAAAGATTGTATTTATGTGCTCCGAAAATTTCATAATTGTCAAATCTTTGATAAAAAAATACGTGCACCGCCTTCTCCTCTTCACCCTATAATTGATGTCGATCCTTTTGCAAAATGGGGCATTGATTTCATTACATGTAACCCTCACTCGACCGGGGGCATGGGTATATTATTCTAGCTGTAGATTATTTTAGAAAATGGGCTGAGGTGATGCCTACATTTGTAGTAGATGGAAAAAATACAGCTACTTTCGTGTTCAATCATGTGATTTCTCATTTCGGTGTACCTAAAGCGATAATTACTGATCATGGGATCCATTTTCGAAACATCATGATGACTGAATTGACTGATCAACTTGGCTTGCGCCATGACAGTTCTACACCATATTACCCGTAGGCCAATGGTCTGGTTGATGCTATCAATAAATTTTTAGTCAACATGATCAAATGAATCATAGGAATTGATAAGTTGAATTGGCATACCATGCTCTTTTCGGCATTTTGGGCATATCAAACCTCAGCAAAAACATCGACAGGTTTTACCCCTTTTCAACTGGTTTACGGTTTATAAGTGGTATTACCCATTGAATGTGAGATACCGTCACTCCAACTAGCCATAGAGTTACTACCATCCATTTCTGAAGAGGAGAAATGTTTTTATACTTAGCTCAATTAGATGAGAATCGACGCACCGCTGCACTAGCCAGCGAGAATCATGTGAAACGAATGAAAGCTCTGTATGATAGGAAGGTTACACCTCAGATTTTTTCAGAAGGAGACCTAGTCTTGGTTTATGATCAAGCTAATGATAATATAGCGGCTGGGAAATTTGAACCCATGTGGCATGGTCCTTATATTGTCAAGCGACATCTTGCAAAAGGGACCTATGAATTGAATGATTTGGATGGGGTCTCTTTAGGGAAACCCAGAAATCGGCTTTATCTGAAGAGATATTATGCTTGATTCTTGTGTGGAGATATTTCCTGTATATTAGTTATTTTTAGCTGGTGTGTTGTAGATTAGAAACATGTGCCTAGTTTAAGTGTGATTTTACTACTATTCTTGCTTATCTGTATTACTCTTGATATTGCAAATGTTGACGTGTTTTCAAACATACATTGGTTTGGCTGATGCCGCTTATCATAGTACACAGAATATCTCTTCTGTATCTTGGGTTATTTATTCACCCACTTACGAGTTAATATCTATGCATGGGGTAAGCCTCAGTCAAACGACAAACAATATTGCAGAATATAGCGCAGTTATTGAATTATTGTCTAAATCCATTTCATTTGGAATTCGGAGTTTGATCGTTAGGTTAGATTCGGAACTCATTGTATTAAAATTAAATCAAGTATATGAAATTAGAAACCCAATGTTGTTAAGATTATTTTTAAGATTTCATCTCTTGGAATGCGAATTTGATTATATTGAGTATCAACACATTCCAAGAAATTTAAACACATTAGCAGATGCAATAGCTTCTAGTGTGATTAACTGACATTTGCAATAATAAAAGCAGTAAATAAAAATTCAATAACATGTTGGACAAGTAACTGAAAATAGTAGTATATCATAGCGTAGAGTAGTGTTTCAAAAAATAGTACATCGTCCTAAATCATAGGTTCTAAACGCCTTATGATCGGGAAAAAAGTGATACAAAAAATGATAAGAGTCTATATAGTCGATCATCCACTATCCGTGGTAATGATCATGATAATACACTACAGCTTGTGCCACTCTGCTCAAAAATATCCTGAACGGTCCAGGAACACGAATGACATATCTCTATAATCGAAAAGGAATGTCATCTATAGTAGTCTATGGGATGTCCAGAGTCAAATGCTCCAAATGGTGTTCCAAATTAGTCAGGATTTCTGCTGTATGATCCTATGGTGGTGGTAATTTTGTAGTTGCATTCCTTTGCCTCCTGTCAAAGGGGTGGAGAGTGGCTAGTCGACGTGGACCCACATCTGCATTTGAAATTTTTGTTGTCAGTTTTGGACAATTTTTAAAAAAGAAAATAAAAAAATTATAAATTAGAACATTTCAAAGAGACTTTTTACCTGACTCATCCCACTGAGTTCCTACAGGAAGTGGCATATCTCGGTCACTACGGAAATCTATGCCTGCATAAGGAAAATCCTCTATCACAAAAAGTTGGTGTTCTAACCAACGAAAATAAGTCGAGGGAAATCGAACAATCTCCCCACCCTCGCTGTGATGGGCCATAAAAGCAACCCATCGAACCATCCGAGGCTCTTGAGGTCTACCAACATCAAAAGGAATATGTTGCGGGGCTAATAGAGGAATCCTCTAAAAATCAAAGGTAACCATGATAGATCCATATCCGAAGTTATTTAACTTCCCATTTTTTTCTCTAGTTAGTTGGTCTTTGAGATTAGCCAACACTTCCTTGCACCAGTTTAATATAGTGCCTCAGAAGAAAGCTACTACAATTTTCATTTGAGATCTAATAGCCACATGTAAAGATGCACTTCCACACAACTTGGTAATGGTAAATTCAATCACTTTTAATTCAGGACGGATGATATTTTTAATATCAATATGTTTGTCTTTTGGATTAGCCTCATCGTTGCATAACTCTAACTGTAGGCTAGCAACAGACTGGCCACCTGGTCTAGCCCCAAATAGAGAAAGTGGTTTTCCTCTCTTAGACAAACCAGTAAAAAATTATATGTCTTCCAACTCAATTTCGAGCTGGTTGCCTCCAATCATGAAACACTGGTCCTGAACATCCCACTTGTTTACCAACAAAGTGAGAAGGTCTACTTGAGCTCTCATGCCGCTGACAGCCAAAAATTTGAATAACCCACATGACTTCAGAACTTTCAATCTAGGTAAATAAATCATTGCAGCTTCATCTACCTCCTCATGTTCACGTTCTCACCAAATGATCATTCTAAATATGCTACAATGAGAAAAATGAAAGATTAGAATCATTTTAAAACAACAATTTTGGGTATTTTTGGAAGAAATTATGTTTTTAAATTCTTCACGACACCCCTGCACTTTACGTTCAGAGACAGTGCATAGCTCCGCATGGGCTCTGTGCTAAAAGTGTGGGGCCTCGACATTTTTCTTTGTAAGAAAATGTCGGGGTCCGTAGAACCATGTGTCTTACCTGCAGACCCCTGAGGGCGGAATTTTGAACCTATTTTCTCTCCAAAAATGAATTTTAAACCCTAAATTGAGGAAATGAACAGATAAAAAGAAAGGAAAAGAGGATGTGGATTACCTAGAGTAGACAGTTTTCAATTTCAACGGTCGGTTTTTCTATAATCTTCTCTAAAGCGTTTTTTTCCAAAAGCTCTCAAATCTTCACTCTGAACTCAAACGATAAAAATGAATTTGGAAAACTCCTTTTTATAAGTTTTTTCGAATAAATGAAATTTAAATTTGTTTATTTTTCAGTTTAAAAAGATGGTTTTTCGAAATATTTTTATTATTGAATCAGGTATGTTTAATTTTTTAAGTTTTTGTGCAGAATACCAGATTTTTCAGGTGAAATGGTCATTTTTGACAAAGAGTATACTTTTATCACTTTTTTGGGCTCTTTAAAATTTACGAAAAAGTGAAACCATGGAGTCCTCTTTTAAGCCCTTTTCAGACTCTCTAAAAGCGAAAATATTGTCGAGTACTTGACTATTCAAACTCATTAAAGGAAATGAACATTCGTCCCTTCAGTATAATCTTACCACTTTTCCAGACTGAAATGGACTCTTTACAAAAAGGGTATACATTGACTAATCATGGTCAGTAGAGTTCTCTCCTGCATTATTTTATCTTTTTTCTGGCCTGAGAGACTAAATTTATGAAAAAGTACACCCATAGAGTTTTCTTAAGTTTTTCTTCCGACTCCCTAAAAATGAAAAACATCAAGTTTCTCCTATACTGGACTCATTAAGAGTTAACAGTAAAGGACCTGTCAATTTCAAACAGGAACAAACCACTCCTTCTTAGGGTTCAATTTTAAACTAAGTTGGACTCATCTAAAGGATGAGCTTATAAACAAGCAAATGTTATCCTCCTCAAGCTTGTCAAAAATAAAGAGGTACTTGCCAGAAATGGTGGGGGAAAAGAGAGAAAACAAATTCATTTGTTACACTTTTATTTATAAAATAAGTATACCACTCTTGAACATGACACTTTTTGTCACACTTCTACCTGGGTTTGGAAAATCCCTTTCCTATCAGTTAATCAAACCAATTGAAGGTCTTCAGCCAGTTTCTGGGTATTAGCTTAAGGCAACTGTTACCAAACCATCTGTAGTGTCATTATGTGTTCAAGAGGATATTCAAACAAACCATTCATCTGCAAACATTTGTCTCTATTCGCGTTGACCATCCCTGAGTCAGTCCTTGCAAAAGAGATTCTTCAAAACTTGATCTATGGTTTCGTGACGTGAGCTTGCTTACGACGGATCACTTTATATCGACAAAAAATCATCATCTAGGAAGTTGATCTAGAATCTATCAGTACCTTGAAATCTGCATGCCTTAATGGTAGGTTTCTTGCCTTCGACGATAGGTTGCATCATCAACCTTCGATTGAATGATTCCATGAAATGTTCGACTTCAGATCACTTATTCACATTTTATGGACTATACTAAGTACTTTGAGAGCCATTGTCATTATTGGTGGTTTCTCTCACACTTGTTAACAGTTCACATCATTGACTAGTAATCAAGTGGATTATACCATGTTCGACTTCAACACATTTAATCGCACGGGTAGAATCGTACTAGTTCCGGAAGCAGAAATCAAGACCCTGGATTTAGTTTCCACCATAAAAGCTGCAAGGAGTTTTATTATTCATTATGCAGTAGACTATCATTATAGATGGTTGCGTCCATGTTGTGTCTACACTATTGATGTAATATTAAATTCATTTCCGTATCAGAACAAGTTTAGCTAGTTTTGATCTGAGTGTGGGAATGCCTACCTCAGTGATGATATATATATGATTTGCATCGAATGTTTTTATAGTGTTCTGACTGGGGTGTCAACAGGCTAATCCTTGAAATGATAAAGCACATCACTCTATGAATTTTCTCAGACTTCTCACTTTAGCGGGCAATTTGTTACACTGAAATTTTTCACCATGAAATTTTAGTACTCCCTTGGAAGTCTACAACATCAAAGTTCCTAAATTCAAGCCTTCAAATTAAGAGAAAACCTCATAAAATTCTTAAAAACACTTGTACCACACTTTCTCTTAACATTGCTTGCGGTGTCGCACTTTTTTGCTCTAAATCATGCGGAGCTAAACACACTTTTTATTCATTAAGAGTGCGGACCCCTTTAAAAGGTAAAACAATGGCAAAAAGTAACATTTAGAAGCCCAAAAGTCAAATCTGGAAGCTTCTAGAAGCAGTTACCCGGTCGAAGGTTCGCTCCTATCATGTATGTTCATTCCTCCATT
Source organism: Pinus albicaulis (assembly GCA_034641835.2). Taxonomy (NCBI): domain Eukaryota; kingdom Viridiplantae; phylum Streptophyta; class Pinopsida; order Pinales; family Pinaceae; genus Pinus; species Pinus albicaulis. Next base: position 15,870 of record JAXQQM020076796.1, read on the forward strand.
ATGGGAGCCTACCCCTTGATTTATGGAGCCAAATCCCTTCAAAAGAGCATTCTATCTCTTCTTATGTGGAACCATAACCTCCTATATTTTCCTATAAATTGAAGCCATGATGCAGCTTCAAAGGTTGGATTTAGAGGATTAAAATTAGAGAATTTTGGAGGAGAAAGGCTATAAAAACTCAGACTCTCATAGCTGATCATTATATGGGAATGATTACATACCCATGTGCTTTTAGCTGAGAGAGTGCAAGGCTTGTTAGAGTAAAGGAAATGCCTATTTCGGACCCCAAGAAGGCATGTATGACATCAAGGTGGACACGGTTGTAAGGCTCTTCTTTATTTACGTTAATACAAATGAATATTGTTTTCTCAATAAGTTTTTAGTTAAATAGCTTATTTATCATGTTTTATCAACAGGTTATTTAATTAATTATCTCATTTCTTGAATTCCTTGATCATCTTAATAGATGTCTGGGTCATGAATTAATTTTATTATGCAGGTGCTTTTGATCTTTTCTTGTGTTTGTGATTATAGATCCTTGACGGTTACTTTCTTCAATCCACTAGAGAGAAGATCAGTGCTTGACTAAAAGTAGGTTTCTAGAACCTTGTCATATTTAATTCCAAATCAAACAATATCTAGAGAAAATATTTTTTATTTTTCTGTTTGTTTCTAGTTGTTCTTAGGACACTTGGGAGGTTTGTCTTGTCCACAAGAATGACTTATCCATCCAACACACCGCTTGTGCCTGTTACGCAGAATCTGTTGGCATTTAATAGAGGAACTAGTCAACCATTAGGGATCCTTCTGAAGCTTCCTATTACTTTGGGAAGGAAAATCATCCATATAGACATGATGGTTGTTCTAGGCCCCTTATATTTTAATTTACTCTTGGTGCGCGACTATATTTATGTCATGGGGGCAGTTGTCTCTTCCCTCTTTCATGTGATCTATTTTCCACACAAATTTCGGATTGTGACCATTGATCAACATTCATTCGTTGGTCCTGACATGACATGTCATCCAGCATCATCCCTTCAGGGTCTTTATACACCAGATTTATCATTGCCACAAGTTAATTATGTGGCTACCTATCCTGCGCCCGCATTCAGTGATGGTGCCATTGTGCATCGTGTGTTGGGGGCATTGGGTTCTGATTTTCAAGATATTTTTCTCCCACCAGAGGTGAACCTCTTGGAATATCTGACCTCTTATTCATCATAGTGAAAGGTCATTGGAGCATGGTTCGTTTTCTTGTGTCAAGCTCCTTAAAAAATGAAAGAATCTCTTTCGAGGATAGTTCGTCTACTCTGTCAACCTCGTTAAAAAAATAAATTAGGTTTCGAGGATAGTTCATCTTCTCTGTAAACCTTGTTAAACAATGAATTAGGTCATGAGGATAGTTATTTTAATGTGTCAACCTCGTTAAAACAATGAAACATGTTCCCATTCAATTCGAGTCTTTTCCAGATCTCATAAAATCCCAGTCAAATATTTCTATTGATCTCGCAATTTGAACCTTCACTCCATCTTCCGTTCATATGGATTGAAACTTGGGGGGCATGCACCTCGAATTGAGTCACCATGTTGGGGGCATGCTTACTTTTTCAAGCATATTTTGTTTCCATTTCAAGCTTGTGCAAAAACGAAATCGGTTTCAAGCATAGTTTATCTTTGTTTCAAGCTTGTGTAAAAATGAAACCAACTTCAAGCAGAGTTTCCTGATTTCAAGCTTGTGTAAAAATGAAACCATTCTCACTTTACCTCTCGTGATTTCCATTTTATCAGCCTGTTTTCCAGATGATCCTTGGTTTTCTCATTCCTTCGTCACTATCTACTTGGCCGATCATATGCCTTCACTTGGTTGTTTCACCCATTCCCGAGGAACCGTTGCGATGAGTGGTTTTGTTAGCCAGCCTCTTGACCTTCATCTTGTTCTGAGAAGTTCCACCATTACCGGAACCAGTTGCTACCCTTTATATCACTCATTCCTCTAGGAGGAGTCAACTTTCAACTCTTTTTTGACTCTCTAAAACTAAAAAGATTGCCGAGACTCTTGTCATTTTGAACTCGTTAAATGGCTGCAAAACGATATCCACCCAGTATACGTTTACCCATTTTTTGGGCTAGGATAGATTATTTATGAAAAAGGAATACCTTAGCCTATTGCAACTAAGAGGTTATTTCAGATATTTTTTTCTACCTTTTCGAATCTGAGGGAATATTTACGAAAAGGAACCTGCTAGAGTTTTCTTTTTAGCTTCTTTTAAAACTCTCTAAACATGAAAAGATGTCTAATTCTTCCTTTGTCACACTTGTTAAACTCTGATGACATTGGAAATATTCACCGTGATGTTATTCAAGTTCCTCCTTCCTAGGGCTCATAAAATGTACTAGATTGGATTTGTCCGGAGAACAAACTTACATCGCAAGCCTATGCTATCCCCTTCAAGCTTGTTTTCAAAAATAATTGGGGTACTCACCAGAAATGGTGGGGGAAAATGGAACCAGATTATAGTCATGTTGGAAGTATGTCGCTCTTGAACATGACACTTGTCTGGATTCATGTTGGTTTGGGGACATCTCATCTCATTATTTGTTTGCCTCCATGGGTTTGGGTAATCTCTTTTGACCGCTCATCTACTCTTTGCCACGTCACCATGAACTTAGATCCCTTGATGTAAAATACTTCCAAATCCATTGTCATGTCGTCGATATGTTCAAGAGAAGTTTGCCTCTAAAGTTTTCAACCTTCCTCTGATTCTCTGTTGGTCTTGATTCATAAAAATCATGTTTCTCTATCTCATGTCGATGATGTGGGAGACATTATGGCCCACCTTCGATTAATATCACTTCCTGTCAACTCCAGCTCATTATCCAGGAAGTTGATCTAGAGATTCCCTTCAGGTACCTTGGAGCCTGCATGCCTCAATGGTAGGTTCTTCACATTCGACACAAGGTCCACATCATTTGCCTTCAATCGACTAACTATGTGGGTGTTCGACGTCAGATCACTGTTCACATTTCGTGGATTGTACCTTTTGTACCTTGAGATCCATTGTCATTACTGGTGGTTTCTCTCGCGTCTGTTAACATCTATCATCATTGGCTGGTAATTAGATGATTTTCTTTCATGTTTGACTTCAGCTCACATATTCACATGCTTGAATTTATATTGTGTTTGGGTCGAGATGGAGTGCAACACCCTGGGTTTTTTCTGATGAAATCCAGGCTACGATTTCTTTGTGGATTACTATGACTTATTGTATGACTCTTTTGATTGGATGGCTGTGACCATACTCGAGTTTATATTTTGATCCCTATTGTTGGATGGCTGCACCCATGACACATTTCATGTATCAGATATATTAGTTGCATTCGTACTTCCAGGTTTTCCAACAACAGTGTTTTGGTCGAATGCATTCTCATAAAGAATTTAACCCCTACCTCTCTCTAGAACATCATGCTTTAGGGGCCATCTGTTACACAAAATTTTGTCACCATCCCTGCAATCCCTCGCCCTGCATATTGGAGGGTCTTTCCTGTGACTTGTGAGGAGTGTCATACTCTGTAAACACCTTCTTTGCATTCCTTTGAATAAGGACATCATTTCTCCTGTTGAAAATTTCCTCAGAAAGCCCATAAAACCTATGTTTTGGCATTGGCGCAGGTATCCAGTTCACCCCTCACACCAATGTGGAGGATGTGCACTAGAGGCCGCGCTAGCTGGCACTCTGTCTCTTTGTTTTTCCTGCGCTAGCCTTTTTGGGAATGTTTTTTAACAAATTAGAGGTGGAAGTTTCCTTTAACCAACTCAGGGATGAGTCACAGGAAGTGGTTAATCTGATGAGCCACAAATCTCCCTCTTTAGGTAGTGGTTTCCTCCTCCCATGGCACACTCCTAGAATATATGTCTCCCTTCCATGATTATAGGGATCCTAACCTCTCCCTCTCCCTATATACAAACAGGCCTTCTCCCTTTATCAAAGCTAGCTGAACATATAGCCAAGAAGCTGAACTTGGAGAAGAGATACCATAGCTGAGTAATCAATATCGAGAAGGTAGAACCAAGGAGAATTCTGTGGAGAGAGCCCCGTCTAAATTACCGACGAGATTTGTGAGACGCGCTCCATTGGAACCCTGTTGGAGGAGACCGCAATGTCAAATCTTGGTTGTACTCTTCCTTCTTTCCATTAATATACTCAACTATGGTATTGGTTCCATCTTTGTGTTGTGTTTATTGATGCATTGATTTAGTCTTCTTTGACTAACTGATAGTTACAGATGCGAAATAGTATGTTGTAGATCGTCTTTTTTTCTTTTGTATGTGCAGGTATCTGAGTATGGGAACGAGTGGATCATGATCTGTCAAACCAGGAGCGAGAGGCATCCATTCTTCCAACGATGAAAATAGTGCAAGATATACGGTAAGTTATCTATCGAATCTTTGTCCATTCGTTAACTAGGAATTGATGTCACAACGTGTCTTGTTTGTGGCTAGACCCACTCTAGGGCTAGTGGGATCGCCTCTGTCCATAGAGGGGATTTACCTCACCAACACCTTTGGATAAGGAAGATCCTTTTAGCTTTCTTCCTTCTTTTCCTCTTCTAGAATTAGCTAATAGTAGATCCCTTTCACCTCTAGAAAACTCAAACTTGTAAGCATTAGTCAATTTGCAAACTGTTAAATTATTTGCACTATTAAACACCTTTCAAGTCAAAAAAAAAAGCAAGAAACCTACTGCTCTGATACCAACCTGATGTGAAATGGGTGGCTGACTTTTTATGCTATGCAAGCACCTCCCACTCATTTAAACAAATTAATATCTTGCTTATACTTGATAGTGCAGAATTGAATACTTGAACTAGGTGTATGTGTTTTAAATGTTTTAATGCTTTATGTGTGAGGAATTAAACATTTTTTAGGCTGAATAAAAGCATGTACAACAACGATAATTGCAGAAAATTAATCATCAACACATAATAGAAAATTTAATAAAGGATTTCGCTTGTATGTCTTGGGCTATGTCTGCTTGAGCCTTTGTCAATTGACTTGGCTCTTTGGGATTATGATGGATATTTTCTTTTAAAAGTAACTACTCAACTCCAATGGTTATTTATGATTTACCAATGGGTTTAGAATACCATCATACCCATGGATTGGCTGCTATCTCTCTAGAGATAGACCTAGGCTCCCTTGGAATTTACTTCTTCTCTTAGTGCCCTTAAGCTTCCCTGAGCTTCTCTATGACACTAACTCCCTTACAAGTCCTTTTATGTCCCTGAAAAATTTTCTAATATATCTATCATATATCATTCATCTGAAATAGACTATTCATTTTCTCAAAATGAGCTATGGCTCCCCAATCTAGGCCTCTAACTCCTACTGGCTCTAGGCACCCCGAAACTTTCCTATGGCTTCTTCAGCTCTATAAGTCTCAAAATGGCTCTGAAAATCCCTCCAATGGATTCATAATGTTAAAAATAGTTATAATATACTATTGAATAGATTAAATTGGCCTCTGGCTGCTCCGGTTAAGCCGTGAACACCTAGTGGCACCCTATGGCTCTAGGCTCACTGAAAATTCTATGTAGCATATCAGCCTTCAGAAATGTCCAAATTATTCTACAAATCCTTCCAATGGATTCATAAGGTTCAAGATAGTTATAATATACTATTGGTTTGTTGAGAATTCCTTATGGCTGGCCTGGATGGGCCTCATTCTCCTGTGGGCCCCTTGGTGGCCCTTATGGTCCTTGGAACTTCTATGAAGCAAAATCACACTCAAAAGTCCTCAATTGGCTATGAAAACCTCACCAAGGGCTCCATAATTCTCCAATTAGCTAAGAATGACTCTCTGTTCACTCAGGATGGTCGAAAATTCAGTCTCCAACTCATTTTCCCAATTACACCTAAGAAAACTCCACTAATTGTGGAGAAATTCACTTTAACTGGAGTTAAATTAATACATCCCACCAGAAATGACGTGATGGCCAAATTGTTCACCTAAAATTCTGCAGCATTAAAATTTAGTGGTTGGGGTGGCCACATGCCAACCCCCACCGCTACATAACCACTTGAGGTTAGGCAGAACCCATCTTTTAACTGTGGTCGGAAGTTTAACTACGGGTTCAACTTCGGAGTTAGCATAAATTGCACGGAAACATTGCTTTAACCATAGCAATGTGATCATTTTTAACACAGTGGCGGTCACATTACTTGCGACGATGGTTGGGCGATTATCACATTAACCATGTGTCATGTGATAACTACTATGGGGACCGTTATGGAGGCTGCCGGTTAGGCTGGCCATCAGTTGGTTGGCAGTTTTTGTATGTAATGTGACCAATCCTCCACGGGAATGCTAGTGGGTTGGGATCGCCGGTGGTCCCAACCCCCAAATGTTAATGCATTACACCATAACATAAAGTTGACTATGATATAGGTTCAATAACATCATACAGAGTGGGTGGTTAAGAATTGGGCATTCCCTACCAGAGGTCTAGGGTTCAACTCTTGCGGCCTCACCCCAAAATTTTATAACACCACTACAGGGACACATGGCGGCCTCAAGGCTGGCCACGTGTCACCTTCTAATTAGCTATCTCTAAACCCCATACCAAATGAAACTGTGAGACTTTGCCTCTAATGATTGGCCCAGATGAAATATTCTGGGCCTTTTGCTGATTGTACCCTAGCCCAGTCAATCCTGGTCAAATGTCAAAGTTTGCAGTTTACTGAACTTTTCTAAATGTGATAACTTCTTGATACAGTGTCGGTTTTTTGAACTGTTCACGGTGCCAGAATCGAGAAGACAAGATCTATCTGGTCCCTTAGGTTCGACACACTTTTTAAAACTTTTAAATTTGAGCTATCACTTAGGTCCCGATCCAAATCTGATCAGCTAATTTTCCATGTGTTTTCCAAAAATAAGATTTGCCAATTTCCATTTTTTATAAAAATAATCCGTCCAAATTTTACAATATAAATTTATTTTACCTTAAAAATCGTCAACATTATATAAAGAGTAATATAAAATAATTATAAATTTGAATAGTTTTACAAATACATCAATAAACATTTTAGAGTTTGCATGTTAGGGACTAATGAGATTCACCAATATTTTTAAACAGCAAGATAATTTTCCATCCTTCAAATTTTTCATGCCCTCCACTTGGAAAAGATCATTAATACCCTAACACCCACTCTACACATATCAAGAAATGAAAATATCAAGGACTCTTAGAAATATAGGTTAAAGAATATTAAATGCATGGAGATCATTTATTATCAGTCAACATTTTTTACTAAAGAAAAGTTTCATTGGGGGCAACTTACCACCTAACGTGTGAGTTCTTATGTTGTTTCCATTTTTGACCAAGGGTTACATCTAGGTCCCCTTTACCTTGCATCACTTGGGCTCGAAATTTTATGAAATTGCTCAACTACGAATCCATGATGCAATCCTCTCTTGGTTTGATGGTTCCTATGTTAGTGAATGGAGAATGGTCCTCATGGATGCCTACTTGAAAGGTGTCTTCTCTCCTTGCTATTTGGCTTTAGAATTCTTCTACCTGAGGGTATGTACATCTCATATTATTTTTTTATGGTTTATTCAGGTTGTTGCAAGTTTTCTAATTAGTATTATGATAAAGGTTACATTTATTGTTTCGTAGATGGGCTTTCATAATTCAAATATTTTTATTTTCCTTAGTATATGGCACTTACTGTGTGTAAAACATGTGAAGTTTGTTTGGCCTAAAACCTCTTCTCTTTGGTATTTTTCCTATCTGGTTTCAATTTCGCAGTCAATTGGAATTTTGTTTCTTCTTTGTGCCTCCTTATATTCCTCAAATCCTCTCTTATGGTGTGCTAGAGAGATGTCACTCTGAGTGGTCCCTCCCGTGATCCTCAACAATGATCAATATAGAACAAAATCCCCTTCCCACTATTTCATTGTTGTCTTTTTTATTTTATACTCGCTTCTCCCACCCACCATGCCTTGCTAGGGAATTTTTTGTATGCGTGGCTCTACTGGCATGGGAGAGGGAAGCTAAATATGGATATCAAAATTTCACACAAAAACATCAGGAAGCCATCCGCAAGAGTAATAAGCACATGTTTAATCAATCACTTTCTAAATCCATACAAGAAAGACATACCCATTTAGATGATGACATTCTCACCTATGTTAGGGATTAGATACCATATCCAATACATGGTCATGACCATCAAAATCAATACCTGTGTACACTAAAACTCTATTGGCACTTGAAGACACTCTTTGGATAGGTTCTTGAAGAAAAACAAGATATCAAGGGCAATATTTCTCTCCATATAAACACTCTTCACACAAATAATAGGAAAATGTTACTTGAACACTATGATATGGTTATGAGGCTTCCTATAATTGAAGCCATGCTCTCTGAGGAAAAGGGACCAGCCTCTCTAGGTACCCGTACAATGCTAATTGATGTATCACGTCAACTTAGTAAACATCATGACTTCCTATGCAATCAACAACAATGGCTCAACCTGAAAGAGATGCCTACAACTATTATATAATATAGGCAACATGGCTGCAATTTTTCATGGGGGCTTGATTGGGGAGAAATACCATACCACATGAATTCATATTGGGAGATATATATTGAGAAAAAAATGAAATAATATAGTGACCATATATTAGGGGGTAAAGGGTTATTATATTTACGGGAATAAGAAATGAATCTCTAAGTTAATGAAAAATAGAAAGGATTATAAAAGATGTTATTGAAAAAATGGATACCTGTAATATCTAGTGAAAGCATGGATTTTTAAATTGGGAAGGTGTATTGGGTTCGTATTAGTAGGGGTTAAATAAAGTTATTTTCAGAGGTATTTCCAATATGTAGTAAAATTAGGGTTATTGTTTAATATTCCATGAAAGAGCATGATATGTCAGAGCTTCATTGAGTGAAGCCCCCATGCAATTTTACTATAAACACTTTTCTATGTTTGCATATGATCACAGTCTTTTTTATGAAGCCATGGCTATGCCATATTTTTTATGAGGTTTATGTACTATTTTGGATATAAAAAAAAAATCGATTGTTGGTTGATCCATATTTGATCATTATATTATTTTTCATCCATCTCGATTCTTTTGGAGTGGATAAAGGGGAGGAGTCAACTCATGGGACCGTTGTCACTCGTGGGACCCAGTTTGACAAAACGGGGTCTAAAACCAATTGGGAGAATTTTGAGGCATCAAGCAACGATTTTTTGGGATAAAAATATACCACTTTGCGCCACACCTTTTCATGTGATTCTACATAAAGAACTTTCCAATGGCACAAGAAGTGCACCAATAAGAGTCCATATGCAAAATTTATGTCACTCGGAAGTTGACGTTCCTGTTTTCACACCTACATCTCGGGATAATGTCACGTAAGCCCCCATTATTCATGTAAAAGGGGCTAGCCATATGTTTTTGACATAAAATACTCTAGAAGAGTCTATTTTGTAACTCTAATTAAGAGCTGATGTAGTCAAAATCAACCATTAGTAGGCTATGAGGTTGTGTTATAACCAAGCTATTAGAAGGAAGAGACATTCCATTCTTTTGAGAGAATTTTGTTCCATAACTAAGAAAATATATCAATGGGAGATAGGAGGTAGAGAAAATAGAGAGGATATGTGCCCTATAGCATCCCACGAGCCACATACATTACCTATTTATACATGTAGCCATATTTCCAGAAAGAGAAAGAGAGTGAAGAGGCCTCACCTTCTTGTTGGGTTTTCTCCCGAAACAGTTTCCCAGAGATCATATCTTGTATCTTATGTGTGTGTGAGCTTATTTTTCCATGATCTAATATTTTACATAATTTATGTTTGCATGCATGCACTAATTACATTTAAAACTACATATCTTAAAGTTTAATGAAATTGTAATAGTGTAGAATCTCAAATTTTTAATATAATACTATGAGAGTTGCTGTGACGAACAGTCCAGTGGAATATCCATGGAATTTTATGGATCATTTTGTATCATAGCAGGTTTCTTTAGGTACTCTGGAGGAGATTGCAAGGATTTAGATCGATGGGTCAAACAAAAAGTCGCAGATATAAACCGCAATGTAAACCTCCTCATGGTGGCCCTAAACAATAATCTAGGGATATTTGGAGAATATGTGGGTTTGAATGTAGAGTAAAAATCAGAGGGGGATCAAGAGATCAAAAAGACATGGAGAACCAGCCGAAGAAAGAGCCCAGAAAAAATAAAGGCAGTTTGAGTGTCGTGAATCGATCCATGTTTAAAGTGGAAGAAAAAGTTTATATGAAGTCATACCATAGTGAAATTGATGCTCTGAAGTTGAACCACTGGTTGCAGAAACTAGAAGTTTATTTCAACGTCCATCATATTGAGGAAGGGGAAAATATCTCATTTCTGTGACTGAAATTGGAGGGCCATTCACTGAATTTGTGGGAGAGCCACGCAGAAACCTTGATGTTGGAGGCAGAACCTCCAATGACAAAGTGGTATGATTTCAAAACCCTCATTATGCCATAGTTTTATCCCATTAGTTACATGGAGGACCAGTGGATCCGGTGGCATTACTTTAGGAAAAAGTCAAGCCAAAGCATGCAGGAGTATAGGGAAAATTTTAGGGGCTAATATTCCATGCTTTTTCTAAAAAAAAAGATTCTCCAATTTCCATTTTTCTAAAACTGAATTCACCCAAATTTTATAGTATAAAATTATTTTACCTTAGAAATCGTTGGTATTGTATATTTTATAATATAAAATAATTAGAAATCTAAACATTTTTACAAAATTATCATCAAACATTTTAAAATTTGGATATTAGGGACTAGTCAGATTCGCCAAGGTTGCTAAACTTTAAGATAAACTTTCATCCTTCAAATTTTCCTTGGAGTACACCAAAAAATTCAAAAATATGGCTATAATGTTTTATATCTCTCCAAAGAACCCATATGTACTCCTCAATTATTTTGGGGGTGCATCGTGATCTGTGGTAGAAATTGATTTTTTTTTAAGCCTAATTTGGTAGATGAGGCTTGTGTAGAGGAAAAATACCTAGAGAATAAGCTTGAAAAGAGTGCAATTAATTGGATAAAAGCATAAGGAGAAGAAAAAAACTTTTAAGGAGAGGAAGAAGAAGAAAAAATAGCGAAAAGATAAGAATACAATAACACAAAACACAAGTGAAAATATCCTAGAAACAAATGCAAACATGGCAACATTAATGGTCGTATAGAGGTGAAGTCTTGGAAGTTGCATCCATAGCTAAACCTAAAGAACAAGAAGAAAGATAAAAATTAGAATAATGTTATGGCTATTGATTCGAGAAACCAAGTTGAAATCATATCAAATTTGCATGAGAAGATCATATATACGCCAGTATAGAAGGAGGTGAATCTGAGTATCCTATAGCAATAGGAAGAGAAATAAAAGACCAAACCCGTCGATATAAATATACCGGTCAAGAAGAAAATTTTCGATGTTCTATTTGACTCAAGACCATATGAAAATCTCATTGCAGCAGAGTTGGTCAAGAAGTTGGGAACGAAATTTCATTATCATCCAAACCCATATCCATTGGGATGGGTAAATAAAGAGGAAGATATGAAGGTAAGAAAACAATGTAGAATTATATTTACTTTGAGTGTTGATTTTATTGATGAAGTAGATCTAGTTGTGGTTCCCCTTGATGTATGTGGGGTCTTATTTGTGAGCCCATACATGTACATGCGAGATGCAATGTTCATGAGGAGTGCGAATCAGTATTGGCTCATCACAGATGGAAAAGCGTCCATCATCAACGTGCACAAAGGAAAGTCACAAAATTTCACTGGTAAGTTCCAATGAAGACAAGAAATTGATCAGTTTTAGAAAAAAGTGTGTTTTATTGTTTTTATGAGAAAGCCACTCTGAAGAGAAGTCAAAAAGAGGCAAGCCATCTATGGAGGGGTGTACTAATAAACAAAAAGACAATTGGAGGAGTTGTTACAGGAATACAAGGATGTGTTCTGAGAGATTGAATGGTTACCACCTAAGAGAGAAGTGGAGCATGAGATCCAACTATTTTCGGACTCATCATTTCCAAATATTGGGTTGTATAGGTGATATGCTATAGAATCAAGTGAGGTGAAGAAACTGTTGTAGCAATTGTTGAAACAAGGTGTCAGGAGACCAAGTATGTCACCATGTGGGTCACCCATAATAATTGTGAAAAATAAGGATTGGACTTGGTGAATATTTATATATTACAGGGAGTTGAATAAAATCAAGCTCACGAACAGATATCCCCTGCCCAAGATGGATGATTTTCTATATTAGTTCCAGCAAGAAAAGTACTTCACCAAGTTGGAAGTAAAGACTAGTTATCACTAGGTTCGAGTTAAAGACTAAGATACATGGAAGATCGCATTCAAAACCAGGCAAGGTTTGTATGAGTGGTTAGTTGGGCCATTTGTCCTATGTAATTCGCTAGCTACATTTGTGATATTAATGAATGATGTACTGCACCCTTTTATAGATTCATTTTTAATTATATATTTGGATGGTATATTGCCATATAGTGCTACCTGGGAGGAGCATATTTCACATTTGATGTGGGTGCTAAAAATATTGAAGAAGCACCAGTTGCTAGAAAATATTAATAAGTGTGAGTTTGTGCATTAGCCTTTGGTGTATCTGGGGTATGTGATTGGTGGAGGAGAGTTGAAGATAGATCCTTCCTAGATGGAGGCCATATTGGAATGGTTGATGCCTACTAATGTTCCTGAGGTTAAGAGTTTCATTGGAACAAAATAGTACCTAAGGAAATTCACAAGTTTATTTTTAGTAGTAGCAAAACCGCTCCACACCATAATAGAAAGTGGCAAGAGTTTCGAGTGGGGAAAAGGTCAATAGAGGTATTTCAAGGAGTTAAAGAAGAATATTATTCAAGCACTAGTTCTGGAATCACCAAACATATAGCGACCTTTTGAAGTGGAAACATATGTGAATGTGTATGTTATAGGAGTTTTCTTGAAGCAGCGAAGAAGGCTTGTAGGTTAACATTATGAATTTTTTCATGGGGCAGTTCTTAACTACCCTACCTACGATAAGGAGCTCTATGCCATGGTGCAAGTTGTGAAGAAGTGAAAGCACACTCTGATGGGAAAGGAGACAGTTATCCCCATAGATCACCAGTCGTTACATTACTTTGAGTCCGAGATTAAGCTACAACAGACCAGCAAAGAAAATTTTAGGGGCTAATATTCATAGGTGGGCTAATATTCCATTTCTTTTCCAAAAAAAAGGATTCGCCAATTTCCATTTTTTCTAAAAATTAATTCGCCAAAAGTCTATAGTATATAATTATTTTACCTTAAAAAATGCCAATATTATATATTTTCTAATATAAAATAATTAAAAATCTAAAAATTTTTACAAAATTATCATCAATCATTTTAAACTTTGTATATTAGGGACTAGTAATATTCGCCAAGGTTGCTAAATTTTAAGATAAACTTCCTTCCTTAAATTTTCCCTGTAGACCAGGAACTACAAGTGGATGGGTTTTTTACAACAGTTTCATTTGGTGATCAAGTATAAGAATGGAAGCACACACAATTTGGCTGACATGCTATCAAGGACACCGACATTAAATATCACAACTTTGGGAACTCTTATGCACATGGAGCCATTCACCAATGATGCATATAGAGAGGCATATTCAAAGGATGCAGACTTGAATGAGGTGTATCAACAGTTGCAGAGTCAGATTCATGTGCACGATGGAGACAACACCATTGGCTACCATTTCAAGGATAGGTTACTCTGCAGGCTGGATAAGCTTTGTGTTTCTAAATTTTAGCGATTACATTTGATTAAATATGCTCACACCTACAAGGTTGCAAGGCATTTTGGTATAGGGAATACGATCGCTAACATGCAGAGATATGTGTATTGACCCAAGATGCAAGATCACGTAGCTAGGTTCATAAGAGGATGCGTGCTTTGTTGTACCAACAAGCCTTGCAATAGGAAGCATTGTCTTTATCATCCCTTACTTGTTCGTACTCGTCCTTGGGAAATATTTTTTGTTGAATTTGTGGGAGGTTTACCGAAAACCATGAAAGGACATGACTATATGTTCATCGAAGTTGAAAATTTGTTTAGCAATATGTGTGTTACAATGATCTGTAAAAAGACCATCAATGGGAAAGAATCAACAAACTTGTTCTTTAGACACATCTAGGTGCACTTTAGGATACCAAGGAGAATCATTTCATATAGGGATACAATATTTCTCAGCGCATTTTGGACAACCTTGTGGGTGAATATGGATACAAAGTGGAAGAGATCTACAACATTCCATCAAAAGAAAGATGGGTAGATAAAAGTAGTCAATAGGAATTTGTTGCAGTTTCTGAGGGGATACAACTAGAAGCATCTTGAAACCTGGGATGAAAATATGGTATATAAAAAACATTCACATTCTTATAACATAGCAATCCACACTTCTACAGGACAGTCCCCATTTGAGACTAGTTTTGGATACTTTCCACCTTCACCTTTGGATATTGCATATGGGCATCAAGGAGGAGTGAGGAAAATCTTACATGAGATCCTTTGAGAGAATAAAATATATAGAGAATATTTGGCAGATCCATCTATAGGTATAGGAAACACTGTAAAAGTCACAGGAGAAGTATAAGGCTAGGCATGATCAACATAGAACAAAGAATTAATTTAAGGTGGGAGATGGAGTATGGTTACAAATGAATAAGGAGAGGTTGCAGGAGCCTAGTAAGAAAATCAAGGCTCTAAGGTATGGTCCCTTTAAGATGCTGTAAAAGGTGGGTGATAATGCCTATCGACTTAGTTTACACCATATATGCACATTTACTCAGTTATGAATGTACATAATTTGAAACTCTATGAGCCTTCCATTCTAGATCAAGATGAGGAACATGTCCTACCTCTTGTGGAGGATTTGATACCGAAGGCTTAGGAAGCATTGACAGAAGATATAATTTTACAGAAGAGGTCCAGAACTACAATATAGAGGCAACATGACCTTTGGCAGATTTGGTTGAATGAATAGCTTCCAGGAAAAACTAAACGGTATAGTAGAGAAAAGGTGGAGGATAAATTTCCTTACCTCATTCAATAAAAGCTTTTGGTGACCAAAATCCTTCCTAAATGGGGAGGTGTGATTCAGATTGGATCACTATATTATTTTTCATCCATCTTGATGCATTTGGAGTTGAAAAAATGGAGGAATCATCTCGTGGGAATGATTTTACTGGTGGGACCCAGTTTGGAAAATTAGGGTCTTAAACCTTATAGAACATTTTGAGGAATCAAATGATTTTTTTGGGGTGTAAAACATGTCCACTTAATGCCACACCTATTTTTGTTATTCTTCACATATATGTATTTCCAACGACGCAAGAAGCACGTCAATCAAAGTCCATATGCAAAAGTTATGCCACTCAGAAGTTGACCTTCATTTTTTCACACCTATAGTTCAGAGGATGTCACATCAGCCCCCATTATTCATGGAAAAGGGGCTAGCCACATGTTTTTGATGTAAATGACTCTAGAAAAGTTTGTTGTAGCTCTTAGAGATAGCCTTGAGTTGCAAAATACTAGTTCCTAGGACATCTTAAAATTAGAGGTTAAATGTAGATAACCATAAGGATGGATCTGATAAAATATGGAATAAGAGAATAATGGTTTTGGTGGTTCTAGGATGGAGAAGACCTTGGAATCGACTCATGTGAATTCCTATAATATAAGAGGGCTCAGGAGGCTATGAGGTTGATGGATTTGAGATGGGCCAAGTATAAAAAAATGAGCAGAAGCTTTGAAAATATGCAGAGGCGTTGGGAAGGAAAAGGAGAAGGAACCCACAAGAGACATACTTAAGAGGATTAAGAATCTATCCCTCGTGAACTCAAGGGAAGCAGATATGAATGAGATATGGACAAAAATAAAGGTTTATGGAGTGTGAATTAAGGGAGAACAATAATATTAGTACATGAGCATTAACACCTGAGCGTTATGTATACATGAATTCATGAGTAAAATTGCAGACTACCGACAGCTACATTACATGAACCATGAAAGAAGTAGAGAATGAAAGATGATTATACATAAAATGGATACTATTGATAACAAAAGGAAACAGATACATGCTACTCATTGCTCCATCTGGAATCCAAATAATAGTTTCTTATCATATTAAGTTTAAACAACTCTCCCAAATATGTATATCAGAGCACATAGAGAAAAATCATACAAAAACTACAGCAAAATTCTTCAAGATTCTAGAACCTTTCTTTCATCTTAGAATTCCCTACATATAGAGTTTTATTTGAGGGTTTACGATCTTAATCATTTATGATCGGGCCATACCTTTGAAATCAAAACATCCTACCTAACTTGTAGAGTGTACATCAAAATCATCAAAATTATGATGAAATTGAGATTTCACTAGCAAAAATCATCAAAATTAAACAGAAAAAAGAAAGGACATGGTTGCCCATGGAGGCCAATTATGGGAGCCTTCAAAATGGTATGGCGAGGAACGATTGTAGGTGGGCAGGCTGGCTGTTATCATACGATTGCATTTTTTTCTTGAAATCCTCCACTCCCTCAGTCTTATGATTTCCACTTAATCTATTATGGAGTGGCCAGTCATACTACCTGTGCCTGGCTCTTTAGCAGAGATCTCCAGAGAAAACTGAATAAACCACAACTGCATGTTCCACCCAAAAGGCCATGCTGTGTTTGAATTGCAAAGAGGAAATAGGATTTCATAGGGGGCATGAATGGTTTGCGGTATTGGATGGGGGGGTGCGAAATCACTACAAACTACCATGTAGCACCAGAGATGGTATTGGAAATCGGTCATTTCGAACCTCCCCCAGCATTAATCTTTGGAAGAAGGGGGGGTCGGGGGGTGTGAAATAGATTATGAGTCGTAGGATGCATTGACGTGGAGTAGAGGTGAAGGCAAGATGGCAGAAGCGGAAGCAGATTTGGTGGGATTCATTAACATTGAAATGGGCAAAAAATGCCATATGAGGACTATTAATGATGTGGCAAGGTGGTGGGACCCAACCTCCACCCGCATATTTCAAATCGCACGATTTATGGGCAAGCAACAAGGAGTAAAAGGTAAAAAGTGCGATGTGTGAAGTGCAGGGGTAGGACAGGTGATGTGGCAACGAAGGTGGGACTTCCCGCAGATAGCATGTCGCAAATTTTATAATGTGCACGATGGGAGTTAAATGTTATTTTTTTTAAAGTTCAAAGTGCGGGGAGGAGTGACATGTGAGATGGAGGTGGGATCGCGCCCGCAGATCACATATAGTAAGGCTTATGTGATAACAACGAAGGGTAGGTGATGAAAGGTGCGATGTGTGAAGTGAGATGGCGGGGAATGTGACATGGCACGGGCCCTATACTATGATCTTCGTTGTCCATCTCTCCTGAGTTTGCGAATAAGCTCGACTCGACCCTGACCTGTGTGTAATGTTCTGATCATGTCCATTGGTCTGGCTCTTCAACTGTTCTTCTGATCTACGGGGCATCCTTTCAGCGTGTGCTTCAATATCTTGGCATTCCCCTTAAACATTCATGTGTCTGCCCTGTGATTTCCTTATATGGACCTTTTCTCCATGTTATGTGCGGTCACAGGCCAACAGAGTCTATTTTGTAACTCTAGTTAAGAGTTGAAGTAGTTAGAGTTAACCACTAATTGACCATCGGGCTGTGTTATAATTAGTCCACTAGGAGGAAGAAAATTTTTATTTTTTCGAGATAATTTTGTTCCATAACTGAGCAAAGATAGCCATGAGAGATAGGATTTACAACACACATAGAGGATCTATGCACTGTACCAGCCCACGATCCACAATAATTACTGCTCTATACCTCCAACCATGTTTTCAGACAAAGAAAGAGAGTGAAGCAACCTCCCCTTCTAGCTAGAGAGCATATCTTGTGTCTTATGTGTGTGTGAGATTATTTTGTCTTTCTCTACTTTTCTACATAATTTATATTTGCATGCATGCACTGATTACAGTTAAATATACAGACCTTCAAGTTTAATAAAACTGTAATGGTGTAGAATCTCAACTTTTTAATATAATATTATCAGATATGTTGTGATGAACTATCCAATGGAATACCCATGGTAGTTTACAGATCATTCCTCTATTTTCCCAGCAACAAACCGACCGATGTATGTTAAAAAGTGGTAGGAATTCGAGTTACTTGAATTCTTTTTTTTCAACTAGATCCTTGATTTCCGTATAGAGTCTTAATCCATTGTTATAAACTCACCGGAGTTGTTCTCAATTCGTTTAACCCACTTGTAATTTGTAAAGTGAAAAGGTGCATGTGAGACAACCCAAAATTTTAACTTGATGGTCTTAATAAGTGATCATGTGCAATATTTTTCATTAATTATATCATGAATAGATCAAATACATTTTACTTAATATTATTTGTCTCAATATCATCATGCAATATATATATTTAAATAAAATTGGCTTTCTCATCTCTACCACTTCCCATATAATATTATTACTTTACTAAATTCAAAAATTTCCCTTTTACCAATTCTAATTTTCCCATAAAAATTTTCAATTTATCATTAAGTTTTGATCTTCTCAATCCTACATTTATCATTAATTTTTCTCTTTATTGTAAATATATTTTACACTATGAAATGTAATTACTACTTAATGGATCGAGATAAACACATGGATGTGATTTTGGTAATAAAGTTAATTAGTGTTTGAGGCGTTTTTGGACTTCTCAAATTACCAATTGAAGATCTCAACCTCTTCACCTCATTTCATTGTACTTTTTACATTCTCAAATGTAATTGCTAGTTATTGAACATAGGGACATGGATGTGAACAACTTCGATTAGTTTTTGAAATTGTTAGTTATTAAACTTACACAAAGACATGAACATGAACAACTTCCATTAATGTTTGAAGTATTTTGTAAAAGTTGATTTAGTTACATTTTGATCATCTACTATTTATATTTGATCATGTTCTTATTTCAAGTTGTTATTAATTTGTTTCTTAACAAATGATTTAGTTATATTTGAGTATCATATTAAATTAATATTTCTCAAAAATTATGGTAATTACACATTTTAAATGTTGATATTATATACTCCAAGTATATTAGAGGTTGTTGAGAGCATTAAATTGATTTACATATTTAAAAAAATAATTTAAATAATGCAAAATTATAATTTCATCAATAAAGTGTTGTGTTAAGATAGGAAAATTATTTTGAACATACAATCAGTTGGTTGAGAAAATATCTCAACAACATATTAATTTAGGAAAAATCTAAATATAGCCAACTCCTATGAAATAGAAACAGAAACAAAATCTTTTAGATAGAAAGAATCACGAGTGAAACAAATAAGAACTAAATTTCCAAATAAGATCTGTTTAAAGAAGAAGAAATAGATATGGACGCGTCGAATACAAATCTAGTTTTAGTTATTTTACTGACCGTATCTTCAATATTTGGCTCTGCATTGGGAGGTACAAACTCAGTTCCCGCGCTCTTCGTATTTGGGGATTCGGCTGTGGATGCAGGCACCAACAACTACATACCCAATTCGAGCGCTCGGGCAGATTTTCCACCGTATGGTGAAACATTTTTCCACCGCCCCACTGGCCGTTTCACCGATGGCCGAACTGTATTCGACTTTATAGGTAATTAATTACTATATGTTTTGTTATGCAAAATATACATATCAATGATCGAGCATGATTGGACATTGAGTAGCACTCGTTCACTGTTATGCTAAATTTTCTATTTTTTTTTTGGGGTGGTGCAGCTACTAAACTGACGCTGGAATTCGCGCCTCCGTATCTACAGCCAGGAGCAAACTTCTCAGAGGGTGTTAATTTCGCATCCGGGGGAAGCGGATTGCTGGACTCTACAGGCGAACATCTGGTCAGTTTCACATATCTCTCTCATTTGCGCCTTTTATTTATTGGTTCTGATTGAAATGATACACGGGTACGATTATCATAGCGAACGAGTATTTACCAGTGAAAATCTAAGACCAGGAAAATTTATTCATGCCACCAACGAGAAAATTTATATTAATATTATTCTCAACAATTTTCCAAAAGCTGGATCCCTCTCAAAAGTGGTCGTTTTTGTTTGTTTCCTCGGTCTTTTCTGTAAATAGGTTTTTCTAATCTTTAAATTGGTCAATTATAGCCTATAGTCTTGAAACAATGGTAACTTTATTAAGCCAAAAATGAAAATTATCTAATACTATTGGATTGATTAATTTACATTAATTTTTTAAAAAAAATAAATTAGATTAAGTTTAATATTTTTTTAGATGATAGCAATTGTCATTTAAAATTAAATCAAGTCTAATATTTTTTTGGATGATAGCAATGACCAAGATTATAATGATTAGGGTTCACTGCAATAAAGAGAATAATTTGTGTGGAATTCAATTAGAGGGATTTATTTTGATAAAATATCATAAGAACATAAATCTATTGTTAAATAAATTTGAACCTAATAGGAATAATTATAAAAGCCTATTTTTTAATATCTTTTATATCATGTTTTACATTGATCTTCAACATCTAGATTTTTTATTTTGGTTATTAGATTTTATTTACAGATTCTCTCACTCTGCATATTAATCAATTTGATGCATTTTTCTTTTCATTAATTTTAGAATATTTTATTTATTACATGAAAGATTAATATTAAATCTATATCATATTAAAATATATATTTTATTTATTTATGAGAAATATTTAATTTATTTTCTTTGAATTTTTTAATATAATCATCATTTATAATAATAATAAATAATATTTTTTTAAAATATATATTTTCCAATTAAATATTAAATTTTATATAAATAAATTATTTAAATAATCTAAATTCCAATTCTAACTTAATATCTATTTAAATAATCCAAATTCCAATTCTAACTGAGTAACTATGATACTATGTGACTATCCATTTTCATTTGACAGGTTTCAACCATACCAGTGAATCACAATCACTCTTAGTATAATTTATTTTATTATGAATATTTATGAAAACTAAGACTTTCATTACATGTTAACCATGAATGAAAAAAAAAGATAACAGTAATCAACCAGTCTAAGCAACTACTAATTTTCAACCAGTGTAAACAACTACTAATTTTCTCTTTACAAAATATATATATATATATATATATATATATAACTTAAAAAATAACTTCTTTTTCGTTTGTGATAAATAAATCCTTAAAAAAATAACAATAAAAGTAAGAATAGTAACCCTAGATAACTATTTTACACAAATGTTGTTGGTCCATCACACTAGGAAATATATAAAATGTTGTTCGCCTTTGAAAAAAAAGAAGAAGATGCCAGCTAAATCGTGAACAATTAATTTAAAGCTGGTTTGTTGATCATGGGTTTCATGATTATTCATATTATGATTATTGGTATCATGGGTTTCATATCACGATAGCGACGAATTAATGTACCACTGTAAAGTGGTATGTTGATGTTCAAGTATAAGAGTAAAGGTATCATAAATTTGTATAAAATTATAAATTTGTCAAAAAAAAAAAAAAAAATTTGAGAAATTTGTATCATCTGTGAACAAAACCTTAACAATATGCATAGACATTACAAAAACGTACTCCTATATTTAAACTAAACAAAAGCTGGTTCTAATTATTATACATAATATACTAATAATAAAATATACTTTATAAAAACTATGTATTTTAAATTTAACACAAGAAAGAAAAAATTATTAACCATTAGGAAACATTAAATTGTATTTACAGAAATTAAAAAATATATATATTAAATATAACCATGAAAATTTAAAATAAATATTCATTACTTTTTTAATGAAAAATAATAATTATTATAATCATTAATTTGAAAGATTAATTTTATATATATTTCTCTAAATATTTATAACCCATAATAATTTAATTTAAATTGAAAATTATCTCTTGATTTATAAAAAAATATGAAACTATACTTGTGATTTTGATTTAATTTTGTTCTATATTTGTTTTTTAAATATGATAACATAATTTTTGAAAAGGTTGTAATTGTTTTTGTTAATTAAATTGGAAATGATTTAAATTTCACATGTCTAAAATAATTTTACTGGAACTGCAGATTAGCCTTAGTACATTTCTTTGTAAATACTATCCAGTAAATGATACTGGATAGGATTGTTAGCAACTACCTTTTATCTGGTTTATAAATTAGTTTTCAGCTGAGACAAAATTAATTTTTTTTTTTTGGCAAAATATACTTAGTATATTTCTTTGTAAATACTATCCAGTAAATGATACTGGAAAGGATTGTTAGCAACTACCTTTTATCTGGTTGATAAATTAGTTTTCAGCTGAGACAAAATTATTTTTTTTAGTTTTCAGATGAGACAAAATTAATTTTTTTTTGTTTTCAGATGAGAAATTTTTTTTTTTTTTTTTGGGCAAAATATAGTAACGTTTGTTACCGAAATATAGCAATGTGGTGTAAAGTTCAATAACTGTGTTGTTTAGTCGTATGCAGAATATAATCCCATTGAGTGTTCAAATAACTCAATTCAAAAATTTCTCAGCCACCACCGTGAAAAGCGAGGGTTTGGTGCTGTCCAAGTCGTTATATGCAATTCAAGTTGGAGCCAATGACATTGCCTATTACCTCACCAACACAACCTACCAGAACACCACATCTCCTCCCGATTTTCTGGTGTTGCTGCTCAACAAATATAAAGAATACGTGCTCGTATGATCCAATCCCCCTAATCTCATTTTTAGAAGAGCTATATCGTTAAACATTTCCTATAATAATATGTTTATGATGATCTGTAGGATCTGTACCAAAGCGGCGCAAGGAACTTCGTTGTGGGAGATTTATTCCCTTTGGGCTGCAGTCCAGAGGCTCGGCTTGCTGTGTTGGTGAGCAGTAAGGGAAATGACAGCAGCGGATGTT
Source organism: Pinus albicaulis (assembly GCA_034641835.2). Taxonomy (NCBI): domain Eukaryota; kingdom Viridiplantae; phylum Streptophyta; class Pinopsida; order Pinales; family Pinaceae; genus Pinus; species Pinus albicaulis. The sequence continues at coordinate 38,917 of JAXQQM020076796.1, forward strand.
TGGAAAGTGGAAACCAATTGGCCAACGAGTTCAATAATGGGCTTGCCGACCTGATCCGTAATCTTAAGGAGAATGGTGCTACGAGAGACGCTAACATCCTTGTCGTTCATTCTTTCCCTTTCTTCCTCGACATTATACATGACGGCAAGGTCTATGGTAAGCCCTCTTAATGTGTGGTTGCTGCTCCATGGAAAACCTATGGGTATATTATATTATTTGTAATAATGATTATATGTCATGGTGGTGGGAGTGCAGGATTTGAGGAGACAGGGCCGGCTTGTTGTGGTGCAGGGCCCTTCAATGCAGCAGTGGACTGTGGGAAGGACATTCCAAAAGAATATCGTGGGAAATACAACAAATTTCTGTGTAGCCATCCAGACAAGTACTTATTTTGGGACGCAACACACAGAACTGACAAATTTCATGAACTTCTTGCTGAACGTATTTGGAGTGGGGATTCATCTTCCATTTCGCCAATCAATCTAGAAACACTTGTTAAACAACAAACCAATCGCTGATTGCAATACTGGGCATCTTCTGATTCCAATTCTAGAGACGATTTGGTTCAGAATTGAACAGAATGCAACACTTCTTCTCAAAATAATAATAAAATGATAATAATAAAGAGGTATGAGAAGTGACCTCAAAATAATAATAAAAGAGGTACGAGAAAATGAGAAGACAATTTTAGAATTATTTGATATAATTCCTGAAAAAAATAGCTAATGAATTGAGGACCATAATAAAAATGAATTGAAGAATTTCATAGTGTATCTAGATTTAAGAATTGGAAACTTGTTATGAATAAATTGGTATATCTTTTGAATTTCAATGGCTCTAAGAATAGGTTATTGTGAAAATACAATGTGATAATGGGTGGTTTACTAATATTAATTATAATATTGGTGTAAAAATGGGCGAATCTCACTAGTTCCTAATATGTAAACTATAAAATGTTTATTGATGTATTATAAAATTATTCAAATTTATAATGATTTTATATATACTCTCTATATAATGTTGGCGATTTTTAACATAAAATAATTTTATATTGTAAAATTTGGGCTAATCATTTTTATAAAAAATAGAAATTGACGAATATTTTTTTTTGAAAAAAATGGAAAATTAGCTCACTTGCGAAAATTAGCCCCTAAAATTTTCCATGTATCAAATTGTCACATAAACACTTCAAATGAAGAAGAAGGAATAGAATTGTTTCATGTGAGAGTCATATCCAAACATACCAAGATTGACACACTGTTTGACAATGGGTCACAAGAAAACTTAATCTCTGAAGATTTGGTCAAAAAACTTAACCTTGAGACCATACCACATCCAAAACCATATCCAATGGGTTGGATTTGTAAGGATGAAAATCTGCAGGTTTCAAAGAAATATATATTGAGGTTTGTAATCACTGCAAGCTTTATTGACACGGTTGAATTAGATGTGGTTCCCGTTGACATAATTGGTATTGTATTAAGGAGTCCTTACTTGTATGACAGGGAAGCGATCTTCTATCGCCATGAGAACAAGTATCACTTATTCAAAGATGGAGAGGATTTCACTGTTAGAGCACATCACAAGAAGACAAACATTGCTTTGATAAATGCTGGACAAGTAAAGAGGCTGATAAATTCAAGTAAGAATTTTGTTCTTCTTATGATTAAGCCTAAAGCTGATATTAATCATGAATTATTTGGGATTTGATCCTAGTTTGAAATCATAATTATATGATGTGATTAATGGGCATCATGAGATGTTTCAGGAGCCAACAGGATTGCCTCCAAAAACGGAAATTCAACATGAGATTCAGTTGGAGCAGGATTGTCCTCTTTCAAACATCGGTATGTATCGCATGTCGATAAAAGAGAATATTGAAATAAAGAGGAAAATAAAATAGATGTTAGATAAATGAATCATAAGGCCAAGCACCTTGCCATGTAATTCACCCATAGTCTTGATACCAAAGAAAGATGGGACTTGGCACATGTGTGTAGATTTTTGAGCTTTGAACAAAATTACAGTAAAAAATTGTTATCCATTCCCAAGAATAGATGATTTGCATGATCAGATGAAAGAAATTTTTTTTTTCACTAAGTTAGATTTACGAAGTGGATATTATCAAGTAATAATTGCAAAAAGTGATATATGGAAAACTGCATTCAAAACCAAGCAAAGACTCTTTGTGTGGCTAGTTATGCCTTTTGGTTTACGAAATGCACCGACAAATTTTATGCGAGTTTTGGATAATGTTTTGTGACCATTCCTTGATGAATTCGTTATTGTGTATTTATATGACGTTTCAATTTTAGCAAAACAAGATAATATCATGACTTGCATGTAAATAGAGTGCTTGATATTTTGAAGAAAGAAAAATTGATTCTTAAGATGTCAAAATGTGAGGTTGGAAATACTTTTTTGGTCTACTTGGGACATATTGTAGGAGGAGGAGAATTGAGGATTGATCCTTCTAAAGTGGAGGCCATTGTGAATTGGCCCACACTGAAAACAATTACCGAGGTAAGAAGTTTCTTAGGTGCAGCTCAATATTGGAGAAAGTTTATTGCTAGCTTTTCTTCCATCGCAACTCGTATGCATGCAGTGACATTTCTGAAGAAATGTTTCCAATGGGGAGACAAATAGAAGCAAACTTTCAAAGCTTTAAAATACAGAATCAGTTCAGCTCCATTTCTTGCATTACCAAATTTGAGGCAGTCATTTGAGATACAAACCGATGCGAGTGACTATGTCATGAGCATAGTTCTTTTGCAGCATGGTAAGCCTATCACCTTTCATTCAGAAACTTTTAATGGTGCTGTGAATAATTATCCTACATATGACAAAGAACTATATGTGTTGGTACAAAGTGTCAAGAACTGGAAACACTACTTGATGGGTAAAGAGAATATTGTACACAACGATCACCAACCATTACAATACTTGCAGTCCCAAACAAAATTGCAGCAATCAAAACATTTCAAGTGAATGGGATTTCTTCAAAAATTTCACTTGGTTATAAGGTACAAAAAAAGTATATTCAATAAAGTTGGAGATATGCTTTCGATACCAATCATTAGTGCTTCTACTTTACTCACAAGTTATTATGTTGTACATGAGAGTTATATAGAAATATATGCATATGACATTGATTTCCAATATGTGTATGCAAGTTTGAGTGAAGGCAATCAGTTTGAAGAAAAACATTATCACATGCATAAAAGTTTGTTGTTTCATTTGGGCAAGCTATGTATTCCACAAGGAGAGAGGCTAAGTGTCATGAGAGAAGCTCATTATTCTCTTATTGCTAGACACTTTGGGGTAAGAAAAGCAATGGTGCATCTACAGAGGTATTGTTATTCGCCTCACATGATAGATAATGTGTCACATTTTATAAGAGGTTTTTCTATGTGTGCAACAAGTAAGCCTAGTAATAGGAATTTTGGATTGTACACGCCACTACGAATACCATCAAGGCAATGGGAGAGTGTCTCCATGGACTTTTTTGGAGGTATACCTATGTCAAGAAAGCAACATGATTACCCTTTTGCAGTTGTGGATAGACTTAATAAATTGTGCATACATATGCCATTTAAGAAAACAATTACTGTTGAACAAACTGCTAAACTTTATTTTCAAAATGTTTGTGTTTATTTTTGATTGCCTACTTCTATTTTTAGTGATAGGGATTCCAGGTTCTTTGGGAACTTTTGGTCAAATATATGGAGAATGATGGACATAAAATTCAAAAAGAGTACCACTTTTCATCCATAAACAGATGGAAAAACCAAAGTGGTGAACTATACAATTGTGCATCTATTGAGAGGATATTGCACAAAACATTCTAAGTTGTAGGATGAAAAACTATATTCAGTATGCTTACAACCATGCAAAGCACTCTTCAACACAAACCTCACCTTTTGAAGTATGCTTTAGGTATTTTCCAAAATCGCCATTAGACTCCATATTTGGGAAGGATGTTGCAATTTATGGCCATAGTGATATTGATAAGGCTCGAAATTTCATTGAGCAAATTCAGATGTTACATCAACAAGTTCAAGAACATCTTGAGAAAATTCAAATAGAATACAAAGAGAGGCATGAAAAACACCGGGTTGATCAGAAGTTTGAAGAGGGAGATGAGGTATGGTTGCACATTAGCAAAGAAAGGATGTAAGGGGAAGGTAAAAATCTCAAACCCATACTCTATGGTCCTTTCAAGATCATAAAAAAAGTTGGTAATAATGCATTCCAACTTGACTTGTCTTCTTACATGCAAATGTATTCAGTTGTTAATGTTGAAAAATTACACTTGTATGAGCCTCCTTTGATCGATATCAAGGAAGTGATGTTCAACTACCTTCTATTGAATATTTCTCACTAGAATTTCTGGATGAGCTCAAAGAAGATACCATTCTTGTCAAGAGGAAAAGAGCATCAAAGAGGGGAAGCGTTGACTACCTTCGAGTTGGGCTAAAAGGCACTAAACTAAGGAAGGAAAAATGGACGGAGGTTAGAAAGATGAGGGAGTTTTACCCTCATCTACCAAACAAGTACTCAAGTTTTTTGGGGTCCAAAAGCTTCACAATGGGGAGGAATGATCAGGAGTTCATAAATTTTACTCAAAATTCAAAGTTACAAGATTGGGTTGAAACTAGGATGGTTGCGTAGATCTCGTCTTTTTGAGTCTGGCACTGCAAATGGTTCGAAAAACTGATGTTGTATGAGGAAGATATTGCATTCCGATCAAAATACCAAACAGATAAAATTAAGAAAATTTGACCAAATTTGAATGGGATGCATAGTCAACAAAGTGGATGTACTGTTAACAACAAAGAGAATATTCTTCAAAATATTCCTTTCTCAATACCAATCGTTCGGTGACAAGTGTAAGGTTTCTATTTTTGGTACGAGTTTTGAAGAGCCAATTAGAGACTGCCACGTGGCCATGAAACTGCATGATAAAATATTTTTGAGGTCCACAGGGCTCGTCCCCTTGACCTCCCATCGGACATGCATAATTGTTTACCATCCGTGCTACAAAATTTTATTAACCTGATAGGGTTGTGGGTTTCATTTATGTTCTATTGAAATTATGGTTGGGGGTTTGGAACTGTCAGTAGTCCCAACCTGCCAGTGGTCCCCATCGTATATATCACATGCAACCATTCAATGTTAACACAACCATGCGGTAAGCGTTAATCGACGGCATTCAACCGCGGTTCAAATGGACAACTGTAGTTCCTATTGTCAGTTCCACTAATCACCACAGTTATGTAGGTGTTTGGGGGTGCGCATGTGGCCACCACCCAACCGCAAACTTAGGAGTGTGCCTAAATTAGTGGCCAACCCAATTTTAGCTCTAGTTAACTCGAGTTCTCCATTTTCAGTGGAGCTTTCCTAGGAGATACTGGGAAAAGTGTAGGAGGCCCAATTTTCGACCATTGTGAGTGAATGAAGAGTCATTTTTTACTAATTGGAGAATTTTAAATCCATTGGTGTAGAGAAAACAACCATTAGAGCATTGTAACTACATTTTATAGAAAAAAATTTAGCATAATGAAAGATGGACAAGCCATTAGATCTAGACGAACAGATGTAGCCTAGGAGGGATGAACTGCTTCATCATGCCTGATGTGTAAATTTCATGCGGTGACTTATTTCTTTGTTTTACACTACTGTTTAATGTTATTTATGCTTTTTTTATGTTTCTAATTCACTAAAAATCATCTATAAATCATAGAAAAACATCTTAATCCTTATGCAAAATTATGAGTCAATTATGTGCATGTTTTAAAACTGAAAGACACTTAGCAAAACACAACTAATACATTCATTTCAAATCAGATTGGTATTAGAGCTAGAGTTTTTCTCTCTGGTGTTGTTTAATGCAAGTCATTGTTTAACTCTTTGCAAATTTTAGATGCTTACAAGGCTTAACCTCAAAAGAGGAGAAGGAAAATTGGTCGAAGTAGGAGGGTCTCAAAAGAATCCAAAGAAAAGGAGAGCAAGATTTCCACAATATCCACCACCTAGTTCACCTCCTAAAGAAGAAAAAGCTCCATTAAGCATGCCTCATGTTGAAGGAGAAATTCTTGAAGAATTTGACCTTAAGGAGGAAGAAAGAGTGTTCAGGAAAGCATTTCTTGACATGACTGAGATGGTTAGAATTCTTTATCAAGAAAGGAATGAGAGACTGGAAGGAGAAGGATCTAAACATCAAAAGCAAGGAAAAGGATCTTCAGGAGGTCAACATGATGAATACAAGTCAAATAAGGGAAATGGAGGAAATGGAGGCAATGGAGAGCCATCATCTTCACCCTGATCATCAACATCATTATCTTCGACTTAATTTTTAGTACATCAGCCACACAAGTCTAAGAGCACTGGTAAGTATCCTTTGTTAAAACTTGATGTTGAGTTTGAATTGCCAATCTTTAATGGTGAAGTAAATGCAGAAACGCTAGATAATTGGATTAGACAATTGGAGGTCTATTTAAGACTACATATCCTTCAAGATGATGACACAAAAATTCAATTTTCTTCTTTGAGAATGGAAGATGCAACACTTGTTTGGTTGGAAGCCTAGACAAGAGGAAATTAAGAAACATGGTAAGATTATTCTATCATGGTCAGATTTTATTGCTTCTATTAAAGGAAATTTTTATCCATTAGCTCATATGCAGAAAGCCATCATGAACTGTCAGAACTTTAGGCAGTTAAAGGGAAAAAATGTGCAAGAATGCACCTAAGAATTTATGAGAAGAGCTCTCTTATTAGGGGTTGATTTTTAGAGTCCAGACACTTTGGTAAAGTACATAGGAGGCTTACATATCTATCTAAAAAATACTATCCTCATGTTTAACCCCACCAGTCTAGATGAATTTTGTGTTGAGGCCACACATCTAGAAGGTATAGGGAAGACCATTTCTGAAGAGGGTAGGAAGAAGCATTTTAAGAGTAAAGCCAAGGAAAATACCTCAAAAGGTAAAAATAAAAATAATGCATATATTAAGAAAGAGGGAGAAAAATTGACTTGTAAACATTGTTCAAAATAAGGCCATGATGAAACTAATTGTTGGAAATTACATCCTAAATTGAGGCCAAAGAATCCCAATAACAAATGGAAACAGAAAATTATTACTACATCTCAACATGATTTAGGATCCTATTTAGGTGATGAAACTAAAATCACAGCCACGGGATTGAAGAACATGAAGGGAAAATAAATTGGAACTAAACCCATGATCAATACATCAAACTGTCACATAAACACTGCAAATGAACAAGAAGGAATAAAATCGTTTCATGTGAGGGTCATATCGAAACATACCAAGATTGACACGCCATTCGAGAGTGGGTCACAATAAAAGTTAATCTCTGAATATTTTGTCAAAAAAATTAACCTTGAGACCATACCACATCCAAAACCATATCCATTGGGTTGGATTTGTAAGGATGAAAATCTACAAGTTTCAAAGAAATATATATTGAGGTTTTCAATCACTGCAAGCTTTGTTGACACAATTGAATTAAATGTGGTTCCACTTGACATAAATGGTATTTTATTAGGGAGTCCTTAGTTGTATGATAGGAAAACGATCTTCTATCGACATGAGAACAAGTATCACTTATTCAAATATGGAGAGGATTTCATTGTTAGAGCACATCACAAGAAGACACATATTGCTTTGGTAAATGATGGACAAGTAAAGAGCCTGGTAAATTCAAGTAAGAATTTTGTTCTTCTGATGATTAAGCCTAAATATGATATTAGTCATGAATAATTTGGGATGTGATCCTAATTTTAAATCATAATTATATGATTTGGTTAATGGGCATCATGAGATGTTTCAGGAGCCAACAGGATTGCCTCCAGAAAGGGAAATTCAACATGAGATTCAGTTGTAGCAGGATTGTCCTCTTCCAAACATCGGTATCTATCACATGTCAATAATGGAGAATGCTAAAATAAAGATGAAAATCAAATATATGTTCAATAAAGGAATCATAAGGCCAAGCACTTCGCCATGCATTTCAACCATAGTCTTGATACCAAAGAAAGATGGGACTTGGCGCATGTGTGTAGATTTTTGAGCTTTGAACAAAATTACGGTAAAAAATAGTTATCCACTCCCAAGAATAGATGATTTGCTTGATCCGATGAAAGAAGAATATTTTTTTCACTAAGTTAGATTTACGAAGTGGATATCATCAAGTAATAATTGCAAAAAGTGTTATATGGAAAACTGCATTCAAAACCAAGAAAAGACTCTTTGAGTGGCTAGTTATGCCTTTTGGTTTATGTAATGCACCGGAAACTTTTATGCGAGTTATGGATAATGTTTTGTGACCATTCCTTTATGAATTTGTTATTCTGTACTTATATGAAATTTTAATTTTCATACAAACAAGAGAAGATCATGTCTTGCATGTTAATAGAATGCTTGATATTTCGAAGAAAAAGAAATTGTTTCTTAAGATGTAAATGTGAGTTTGGAAAGAATTATTTGGGCTATTTGGGACATATTGTAGGAGGAGGAGAATTGAGCATTGATCCTTCTAAAGTGGAGGCCATTTTGAATTGGCCCACACCCAAAACAATTACCGAGGTAAGAAGTTTCTTAGGTGCAACTCAATATTAGAGGAATTTAATGATAACTTTTCTTCCATCGCAGCGCCTATGCATGCAGTGACATTTGTGAAGGAATTTTTCCAATAGGGACGCAAAAAACAACGAGCTTTCAAAGATTTAAAAGACAAAATAAGTTCATCTGCAGTCCTTTCATTACCAAATTTGAGACAGCCATTCGAGATACAAATCAATGCTAGTGGCTATGTCATTGGCACAGTTCTTTTGGAGCATGGTAAGCCTATCGCCTTTCATTCATAAAATTTTAATGGTGTTGTGAAAAATTATCCTACATATGAAAAATAAATATATGTATTGGTATAAAGTGTCAAGGATTGGAAACACTCCTTGATGGGTAAAGAGACTATTGTACACACCAATCACCAACCATTCCCTTACTTGCAGTCGCAAACAAAATTGCAGCAATTAAGACATTTCAGGTGAACGAGATTTCTTCAAAAATTGCATTCAATAAAGTTGTAGACATGCTTTAGATACCAATCATTAGTGCTTATACTCTACTCAAAAATGATTTTGTTATACATGAGAGTTACATAGAACAATATGCGCATGACATTGATTTTCAAGATGTGTATGCTATTTTGAGTGAAGGGAATCAAGATGAAGAAAAACATTATCACATGCATAAAATTTGTTGTTTCATTTGGGAAAGCTATGTATTCCACAAGGAGAGAGGCTAAGTCTCATGAGAGAAGCTCATCCTTCTCTTATTGTTGGACACTTTGGGGTAAGCAAAAAAATGGCACATCTACAAAGGTATTTTTATTGTCCTCACATGATAGATAACGTGTCATGTTTTATAAGATGTTTTTCTATGTGTGAAACAAGTCAGCCTAGTAATAGGAAGCTTGGATTGTACATGCCACTACCGGTACCATCAAGGCCATGGGAGAGTGTCTCCATGGACTTTGTTGGAGGTCTACCTATGTCAAGAAAGCAACATGAATATCTTTTTGTAGTTGTGGATAGATTCAATAAATTGTGTATACATATGCCATGTAAGAAAACAATTACTGTTGAACAAACTGCTAAAATTTATTTTCAAAATGTTTGGGTTCATTTTGGATTGCCTACTTCTATTTTCAGTGATAGGGATTCTAGGTTGATTGGGAATTTTTGGTCAAATCTATGGAGAATGATGGACACAAAATTGAAAAAGAGTATCGTTTTTCATCCACAAATAGATGGACAAACTGAAGTGGTGAACAGAATAGTTGTGCATCTGTTGAGAGGATATTTCAGCAAAATTCCTAAGTTGTGGGATGAACAACTACATTATATTCAACATGCTTACAACCGGGCAAAGAATTATTCAACACAAACCTCACATTTTGAAGTATGCTTTCGTTATTTTCAAAAATTGCCATTAGACTTCATCTTTGGGAAGGATGTTGTAATTGATGGCCATAGTGATATTGATAAGGCTCAAAAGTTCATTGAGAAAATTCAAATGATACATCAAGAAGTTCAAGAACAACTTGAGAAAATTCAAAGCAAATACAAAGAGAGGTATGAAAAACATGGGGTTGATCACAAGCTTCAAGAGGGAGATGAGGTATGGTTGCACATTAGCAAAGAAAGTATGCAAGGGGAAGGTAAAAAGCTCAAACCCATATTCTATTGTCCTTTCATGGTCATAAAAAAAGTTGGTAATAATGCATTCCAACTTGAGGTGCCTTCTTACATGAAAATGTATTCAGTTTTTAATGTTGAAAACATATGCTTGTATGAGCCTCCTTTGATCGATGATCAAGGAAGTGATGTTCAAATACCCTCTATTGAAGATTTCTCGCCAAAATTTCTGGATGAGCTCAAAGAAGATACCATTCTTGACAAGAGTACAAGAGCATCAAATAGGGGAAGTGTTGACTATCTTCGAGTTGGGCTCAAAGGCACTAAACCAAGCAAGGAAAAATGGATGGAGGTTGGAAAGATGAGGGATTTGTACCCTCATCTACTGAACAGGTAATCAAGTATTTTTGGGGTCCAAAATCTTCCCAATGGGGAGGAATGATCAGGAGTTCATAATTTTTTCTCAAAATTCAAAGTTACATGATTCGTTTTAAACTAGGATAGTTGCGTATATCTCTTCTTCTTGATTCTAGCACCGTGAACGGTTCAAAAAACTGATGTCGTATGAGGGAGATATTGCGTTCTGATTGAAATTCCAAATAGATACAATTACAAGAGTTTGACCAGGTTTGACTGGGATACACAGTCAGCAAAGTGGATGTACAATCAACAAAAAAGAGAATATTCCTTGAAATATTCCTTTCTCAAGACCAATTGTTGGATGACAAGTGTCAATTTCCATTTGTGGTACAGGGTTTGAAGAGCCAAGTTGAGGTTTTCTTGTGGCCAGCCCTAAGGCTACCACATGGCCTTAAAACCGCATGTTAAAATTTTGTTGAGGTCCATAGGGCTCAACCCGTTGACCTCCCATCAAACACACATAACCATTAACCATCCATGCTATACAAGTTTCTTAACCTCATAATGTTGCTGGTTTCATTTATGTTGTATTGCAATTATGGTTAGGGGTTGGGAACCATCGGCAGTCCCAACCTGCCAGTGGTCCCCATCATATATATCACATGCAACCATTAAATGTTAAAAAAACCACGTGGTAAAAACTAACTGATGGCATTCAAATGCAGTTTAAATATAAAACTGCAGTTCCTACCGTGAGTTCTGCTAACCACCACAGTTATGTAGCGGTTTGGGGGTGCACATGTGCCCACCACCCAACCACAAAATTTAAATGCACGGTTTAATCGATGGAATTTAGGGGTGCACCTAAATTGGCATCCAACGCAGTTTTAGCTCTAGTTAACTTTAGTTCTCCAATTTTAGTGGAGCTTTCCTACGAGATATTGGGCAAAAGTGTAGGAGGCCAAATTTTCGACCATTCTGAGTGAATGAAGAGTCATTTTTGACTAATTGGAGAATTATGAAGCCATTTGTGTAGAGAAAATAGCCATTAGAGCATTTTAACTACATGTAATAGAAATGTTTTTACCATAATGAAAGATGGACAAGCCATTGGGAGTTGGACCAGTAGATGTATCCCAGGAGGCGTGAACTACTTCATCATGTGTGTTGTGTAAATTTCATGTGGCGACTTATTTCTCTATTTTACGTTGTTTTTTAGTGTTATTTATGCTTGTTTTACTCTTATAATTCACTAAAAATCATATACAAACCATGAAAAAACTCCTTAATCCTTATGCAAACTTATGAGTCAATTATGCACATGTTTTTAAAACTGAAAGACACTTAGCACAAAAAAACTAATACAACCACTTCACATCAATATCAGACACCTATGAGTGGACTAGGTGTGGTAACAAGAACACATAAGATAAATAAATATGTGAAGTTTAATTGATCATATGCATTCAATTAATCACTTGTGAGGTAAGCATCATTGAAGAAAGACAACACTCAAAGACAAAAGCATAATGGTCTAGATATTCAAAGAGTTATAGAATTTTTTCCTTTATTTAATTCATAAAGGGCATGGAAATTTTTTCACAAGATTCATACTCTTTAAAAAAGTCTCAAAATCATAAATGAATTTATTTCCTAAAAGGGAACTCTCTATGAGAGTCAAAAAATAACTTTACAAATTCGAATTTTTTGAAATGTCAAGTTCCTAATGTGCTCCTCAAAATCATGATATTGTAAAAGTAAATGCATTAGTCGCATAAGAGGACTAGGATATGGCTCCCATGGACCAATAAATATTAAGATACTTGAAAGAACGGAAAAAATGTAGTGAGTGGTCAGCTTAAATGATGTACAAAAACAATCAAGAAAGATGGATAACCAAAAACTAGGAAGAAAGAGGGGAATTTCTTCCATGGATTTGGATACTCATAAAAATGATGTGGAAGGACCTTTCCCTGATGTTGAAGAAGATGCTCATTTGTATGACTTAGAGGATGCCATTAAACTAACTGTTTGAAAAATATTTTATATTATTGGTTTCTTGTGGTGATTTCTCAAGACAATCTTTGATATATTCCTTCATTGGAGGAACCATTATGTCTTGTTTGACACGTAGGTTGAATATTTTTTCCTCAATAGCTTTATAATATACTTGCAATTGTGTAGTTGTAGATAATAGGCCTTCTTTATAATTAATAAATGTAGCTAACCATTTTTAAATTTTAGTTTATGGGAAATGAGTTAAGTTGTATAATTTGAAACCCATTGATGTTTTAATAACATCTAACTCTTCTTGTAGTATATCATTGGAAACGAGCATAAAGTCTCTAATCATACATGGGCCCTAGTGGTCCTAAAAAAATTTAATGGCCTTCAGAAGGGAACTAGTCCTTTTATCATAAATATTTGAATAATATACAATAGCCTTTTTTAACATTTTTATTATAACATACCATCCAAATTTAATCTTCTTAAGTCTTTTAAGCCTGGGAGGCTTTGTTGTGTCTAGTCATAATATGTGTCTCTTTTCTTATTCAAATGGGTTCGTTAGGTGTAGTTGTAATAGCCTCGGATTATTTAATAGTCAAAGAGATCATAAACAAAGTTTTTGGATTCAAATATTCTTCAAGCTCATTTATTCTATTTCTCAGTTTCATACTTTCTGCCTCCTGTTTTGTAGCAATTTTTTTTACAGATTCACCGGTAATTTAGTATAGCATTAGGAGTCCATTAGCTCCTACTTTAGATATGTCCATTTCTCTTCTTAGCTTATTAATTACCCTTTTTATTTTAAACCTTTATTCTTTCCACCCTTAGCTTGTTATTACTTCTAGCATAGTCTACATCTTGTATAGTATGTTCATCATCATCAAATATGACAGTTCCTAAAAAAAATCTCCAAGATCATTCTTTATGTTTCAACCATGGAGAGTACCAAGTAATTAGGTAATCTTCTGCTATCATATTTCATATGAAATGGCTCTTACGTAGGTTTATCCTCGTTATAATTTTTACTCTTCGATGATTCAACGATTGTGATATTTCAAACGTCACATTGGGATGTAGTCCTTTGTCCATATCCTCCACCTAAGGACCTATAATTACTCATTCCTTGGAGTCACATCGGTCACCATTACTTCTGTGAATTGATGACCAAATCAAGAAATTCTGAGGTGTTTAAGTTGGAGGGGTGTTTTTGGGATTTCGTCCTCTTTCTTTGTTTTGTCCTCCAAAAGAAATGTTGGTTTCTTCAATAAATTCTTCAATAAGGGCAGGTGTTTCTCTCTCTCTTGATGGCCTGATATGACTTTCTTTGCTTTCTATATTAATACTTGTAAAAAAATTACATATCGACTATGGCAAGATTCCTTGAGGAAATTCCCTACGGGTCAAATCCTTGAATTTTTTTCTTCAATTAAATTGAAAATATTTAATGATTCAGAGAATTTTACCAAGTGGGATTCATTTCAAACACTTAATTCTCCCAAGGTAAAGGGAAAATAAATAAATTTCTTTTTTTCTTTCTTTCAAATATAATTAACCACAAAGGATATTACCCGCATACATTAGCAATGAAGTACCTACGCAATACAAAATTTGGAAAAAACGGGGGTTTCTCATGGAACAATATATGCAAACTAGGGTGCTTTCATCACTATTTTCATGTATCCCCTTTCCTGAAAGAAAATCTTATGCTTCAAATGAGAATTTCTTAGGTTCTTTCCTAGTCACGAGATAATTAACTTCTCTAAAAAGAGAATCTTACACTTGACAAAAATAAATGGATCCTTGTGCTTCCACAAATCAAGGTACCAGAACTATATCGGTTATATTTATCGATTCAAATTATTATTATGGGGTAGGTTGTGGAAGGTATGACATGAGATAAGGGTTATAACCAAATAGGTTGTCATGAAAAAATTACGGTTTCTTGCCAAATTAGCTACATGGAAGGCTAATTCACTAAAAATGAGGTCTACCAAGTTGAAAATAATGGCTCTTTTGAAAGAATAATATTACGCATAAAGAAAATACATAGGGACATTTGAAGTATTTTCTTGGCTTATTATTCAAGAAAAAATCCAAGAAAAATCAGTAAAGGGCTAGGAAAATATTGTCATATCTAAGAAAGAAATATGAGAAGGAGCCTATATAGAAGACAACATGAAATGTTGAATGATGTCTATTTTTTCAACTTAATATTCCAAACAAAGTACAAGTTTTGATAAATTGAGTAAATTCGTGGGTTCTGGTAACTAGATGATCTTTCTGAATTCTTTTGGATTTAGAAGGACTAATTTCTTGTATACTACAAGGTTGATAGTTCTAGTTTTTGGATCAAAATTCCTTACTGCTTGTTACACAGTAATTTGTCACCGGCCCTACCATTCCCCATCCCGCACATTGGAGGGTTCATTCCGTGACCTGTGAACGATGTTATGCCTTGAAACCACCTTCATTGCACTCCTTTGAACATGAGTTCCATTTGCCCTTAAGACATCTCCTTGCAAAAAGTCATAAAAACACCCCTATTTGCATTGGCGCGGGCAGCCAGTTCATCACTCGCGCCAATGGGGAAAATCCTACAAAGAGGCCGCGCCAACTGGCGCTCTGTCCTAGAGTCGCAGTCGCGCCAGCCAATTTAAGGAGTTTTTTAAAAATAAATGGCGGAAGTTTCGTCCTAACAAATTCCTGGACTGCTATCTATCTTGAGTTAGGAGGTTTGGCTACGGATTTCCATAGAGAGGAAGTGGTTTGCCACCTCTCATGGAAGCTTCCTTGATGATAGGTCCAATCCCATGATTATAGGGATCCCAACTCCCCTTCCTCCATCTATAAAATCTTTCTCATCTCCATTGCAAGCTAGTCTTCAAGTTCCCAAAATTCCCAAGATCCTTATGTTGCAAGAGCCTTGATTATTCCCCTAAGGCCAAATTCAAGCAAGGAGACTATTGTCAAGATTCGAAGAGAGAGGTTTGTCCCATCCTTGACAGGCTTTTCGAGACGTGTTCTGCTGGCGACCCTCCGAAGGAGAATTCAGCGTCAGAACTTGGTTGTAATTTTCCTTTGATTGTTTCATAATAAACGACTATTGGTTATGGTTCCACTCTTGTTGTTGTTTATAATGATGAGTTATGTCCTTTCTGACTGACATATAGTTGCATCTACTGGATTTTACGCTTGCGTTTGTTTTGTTTCTGGCATGTGCAGGTGTCCATCATGGAGATCGTGGGGATCGTGATCTGCCAAGGCTAAGGAACGGTAGCGCTACCTCTTCTACAAGCAACAACGTTGGATTCCAGGTAATCCTTCATCACTAGTTGGTTTATTTGCAATTAGGAACCTACCTTTATGGCATGAACGATTGTTGCTAGACCCAGTCTGGGCTAGTAGGGATCGCCTCTGTCCGCAGAGGGGATTTACCTCCACAACAAATTGGCGACTCCGCTGGGGAATCGTTAGCTTGTTGTCGTTCGTTTTATAAGCTACAGACGGAGCCTGAAGTTGGCCAAATAGCCTTCGAAACTCTTTTGCTTTGTAATTGCGAAGTAGATCAAAGCTGCTTCAGTCAATCTCCGGTTTAGTTTGTAAACTGAACACTTGGAGCACTGTCTTGTCTTTTCGGTTGATTCTTGATTCTTCTTGCTTGATTGGCTCTTTTGAGCTGGTTCTTTCTGTGAATTTGGGTTTTTGAGAACTTCAGACATCACTGGTCTGATCTTGGATTGCTTATTTTTTTATTTTGGCATAGAAAACTTGACTGGCGCATTTTTTAGCGTGACAGTCGCGCCAATTGGCGCTAGTTGTCAATGTATTACCTGCGCCAATCCTGATATGGCGCTAGTTTCAGCCTGACAGTCGTGCCAGTGCTGGGGACTGCTAGGGTTTGCTTGATTTTGAGCTTTCTGAGCCTGATCTCTGATTTTGGTTTCATTTTTTTGACTACTAGAGTGTTTTGGAGCCTTGATTGACTGACTGTTACCTTCGTCCTTTGGTTGTTTGCCCATTTCCATCGATTTTGCGTTCTAGCCATAGGTCATCTAGGTGCTATCGTGTGTTGAGCCCTCCTTGGGAGTTTTTGGTTTCTATCAGTTCAGTCGACCTTGTGATTGCTTCTTTGCATTCGTTTGGTGCTTTTCTATTGTCTCATCGTGTTGTTTGAGTGATTGTTCCCTTTTCCATTCAAATTCCGCCTTGTCTCGTTTGGGCCTAGATTACACGGCTCATTTGGTGTCTTTGGGATTTTTCTTGGTTTTGAAGGACTATTGGTCGATTTGAGATCTGATTGTGCTTGTTATTGAGTGAAATGTGCCTGTTTTTTCTCTCTTATCACCATTTCTCAAATTGCTTTCCATTAGTTTTCATTTTGTTTAGTGCATTTTGCTCATAAACATTGAAAATATATAGAAAAAATCTCTTTTGATTTTCATTAGTTAATGTGAATTAGACCTTTTCGGTGTTATTAGTGATTGGTAACCTTGAACGAAAATCTTTTTAGTTTTCATTAGCTGCATTAGAGACATCATTGGTTGTTTTCTGTTCATTTCGTTATTGTGTGAAAATCTCTCAACTCTCTCATAAATAGCTTTCATCGAATGAAATGATATATTGTGGCATATAGAGTGCATTTAGGAGATTTTGAGACATTACATTTGCTAGGGCCTGAAAACTGAAACGTAATTGAAGATAAACTTTAAAATTTACTCAATTTACACTAAGGCAGCATTGAAATCTAACGAAACACATTTAGAGGTCTAGGCTAGAGACGTGTTTCGGCGTCTTAAAACCTAGTAGCTGTCATTCGCCTCTTGGCTTTAGACAGCACTAGTACGGACTTGTGCTCCCCGTACCGTCGCGTATATAAAGGGAGACCCCACTAGGTTTCTATCCTTTATCCATAGGCAGCTGAGTCTGCCGCCCTATACCCGTGATACACCGAACACAGCATTCGGTGAGATTGCCTACACGTACGTTAAGTCCTTGGTTGATTTCTCTTTCATTTTGGAAACCAAGGTGTATATTGCAGTTCACGGTTATTTGGTACACCCTTTGCCTAGATTACCAGAGTAGTCATTTGATCTTTTCTGACTCTTTAAATTTGAAAGGATCACCAAGCACTTGTCCTTTCATGCTTGCTTCAAAACTGAAAGAGATAGAGTCACCTTTTATCCGTTTCTCGACTCTTAAAACATGAAACGGTGAAGTTTCCTATTTTTCAATGTGGTAAAAAATTAATCACCCGTGATCACACGCCCTGTTAGATTTTGCTTGTTGGCCGTTTGATTGTGTGTCTTGACTATTTTTCAGCCCGTGTGTGTGTTTGATCTTTTTCTCTTATCGTTGCTACCACAGTGGCGGAACCCTCAGTTTCATCTACTGGTAGTCCTTATACGGACGATTCATCAGAGGCTTCTCAACCCTCTGTTGAACCTCAGCAGCCCATTGTTTCCGAGTTTCCTGAAGGGGGACCGGTTCTTGCTGAGAAACCCTTTGGGGGACCAGTTGAGTTCAATTGGCCCTTTTCCGACCCTTGGTCTGAGTTAAGAGTAGGGGAAGATTTCCTTTCTCTTACATCGGGTTCGCCTTTTATAGCTGCTATTTTTCCTCCTAGTCCTCGCCGTCTATTACGAGATCTAGCGGCAGGCTCAATCATGAGTGAATCCAATGAGGAAATCCCCACGTCCGGTGAGGATTACCAGTTATTTCCTCAGAGATTATTTCCAGGAGATAACCCTGAATCAGCTGTTATGTCATCACCCGGTCCTTCATTACCGGCAGGGTATAGATCCTTGGGTCAGATTATTGCCGCCGCGGCCTCTATGGGGGTGTCAGCTCCTTCTACGAGGCCGGTGGTTCCTTCATTGGGGATGTCTCCTCAGACTCCCATCACCTCTGTACCTGTTCGGCCCACTTTCTATGTGGCCGCGTCTGCACCCGCTGTCACGGCACCCTCCATGAGGGTTGTGCCGCCTCCTGAAGATGTTTACATAGCGACTGCTATGCCGGAGAACATCTGTCTGGAGGAGTATCGGTTATCCTTACAACAACCGAACCCCGAGGTCGGACCATCCTCCCAGGATCCCAACCGCTCTTATTTTTCACACTATGCACAGGATGGTACACCCGTGTATGCTTTTCCAGATCAATACGATGAGCACGGGAACATTTTACGTTTACCCGCTCCAGAGGCTCACCTCCATGCTCAAGGTTTACCTTATAACCAGGATTATAACCTGCAAGGGCAACCTTTCCAAGGCCAACCTTCAGGCCAACCTGGCTATCCTTATGACCCACAAGGGAAGCCCGTGCAAGGCTATCCTACGGGTCAGCAAGGCCCATCATACGGTCCGCAAGGACAGTACTACAACCCTTCCGGTCAACCTGTGCAGCCTCAGCCGGGGTACCAACCGGGGCCGATATATGGTCTTGGGGGGCAAGTCCAACCTTTCCGACCTGTGCAACCTCAGTATCCTGTCAATCCAAACGTTGCACACCAGCCAGGACCATCTTATGGTCCTGCTGCAGGTCAAACCGGTTACCAGCTACCACCTGGCTCCATTCCTCCACCAGGGCAAGCGGCCTATCCGGCACACCCTGGTGTTCCGCCTCCAGGCCAACCGGTCTACCCGGTGCAACCTGGTGCTTCTCAACAGCCTGGTCAACCTGCGCAACCGACACAACCTGTTCACCTGGGTCAACCTGTTAACCCAGGGCAGCCCGTTCAGCCAGGCCAGCCTGCTTAACTAGGTCGGCCTGCACATTCTATTAACCCTACACAACAGCCGACTTATTCGATGCCGCAGCCAAATCAACCGCTGCACCCAAATTATCAGGCTCCGTAGGGTTCCACGGATCAGCAGCCCACTCAACCTCAAGGCGGCTACTATTCTCATGGTCAATACCGGCCGAATTATAGCCAGCCCCAAGGTTCTAACTATCGCCCTCAACAACCCGGCTACACCTATAATCAGCAGCCAAATCCAAATGCTGCTTACACAGGGCTGACTCATAATCAGGGTCCATACTCTGGTTATCAACCCCCACACACTAGTTACCAGCAACTGAATCAGGCTGGTTATACCACCTATGCCCCCTACAGTCAGAATCCCGCTGGACAGAACCCATGGGGGGGGCAAGGATATTCCCAACCAGCGTGGAGTACAGGTACTGACCCTTACCCAGGGCCAGGTATGCCGTCCAATCCGCCATTGCCGTTTTTGGCTACCTTGGAGTTATCGGATGTTTCGAAATTAACGAATGATCCAATTCTACATAATCCTTATTGGCCTTCGGTTCCTACCAAGGTGCTCGGTGATTGCCCCAAGTTTGAGGGAAAAGCTGGAGAGGACCCCAAGCTCATGTGATGACTTACCATCTTTAGTGTTCGTCCAACTCTTGGGTGGATGATTCAATCTGTCTGCACCTCTTCCAGCGCACTTTGACTGGCGCTGCTGCTAAGTGGTATATCGAATTATCCCGTGGCATCTTTCAAGATTTCAATACGTTAGCCATGGCTTTTCTGACTCACTTTCAGTTACCGGTTCGCTATGAAGCCGGGACGCACCTCCTGACTTCTTTGAAGCAGGACAAAGCCACCCACATTTCTGATCACATTCATGAGTGGCGACGTCGTCGTAGACTAATCAAGTTTCATATACCTGATCAGATACTAACTCATTGGTTCACCACCTCCTTTGTTAACAAAATCGCCCAAGATATTGCTATGGGAGCGTGTGTGACTGAAGAACAAGCCATAGCACGTGCTCAATATCTGGACCTGGTATACTCACAATCCGGCACGCTATATGATATTTTTCCTGATGCTCCACGGTCTGGAACCTCTAAAGCTCCACCTACCCCAACGGTGGATGGTGTTATTGGTTCCGTGTCTCAGAATTCAAAGAAATCTTCGAATGGGAAGCAGAAGTCTAACTCATCCAATAATTCTGCTACTCCCGTCCCTACCGATTCTGGCAAAACTGCGAAGGTCAACACCGTTCAGGCCAATCCTACGGAAAAGACCTCCAAAGGAAAGAAGAAGGGCAAAGGTAAATCCAAATCCGACGCCCCAAAGCCAGATTCCAAACCTCGGACCGAGGACGGTTCCCAACGCAAACCGAAGTACCCCTACCTCATTTGTGAAGGAGATCATTATACTAAGGATTGTCCTCGACGATCTGAAGTTAGTCAACTTCTAAAAGGCTCCAAAGGGACTCCGGCAGTTCTTAAAGAACCGTTCTCGTCTCAGCCGACCCAGATGGTTGAACAGCCCTCACCATCTGCACCATTTGGGTCCCAAGTCTTTATGATGAATGGCGCTGCACCTATTTCTATCGCCACGCGTTCGAAGGATTACAACGGATCGCGTCAAGCACCGGGGAAGGCAGTTGCGGATGGCCCACCTCCCCCACCTGTCTCCGGTTCGTTGGAAATTGAGAAGCCTACTGTTGAACCCGTTGTGAGGCCACCCTCTAAGGGTGTTCTACGAAAATCTTCCTACAATCCGAATGCCCGTGCCGCTCAGCACTACAGTATTGTTGAGGATCTGGCACAGGCGCCTTTTGCCATGTCTGCTTTGGAAGTTCTTCAAAGTTGTCCTTCACAACGGAAAGCTTTATTATCTGCAATCAGTGGAATCGATCCCGCCGATTCTAGTCTTCTCACCTTCGACTTAGAAAATTTCACCCCCCCACTTCCACATCAGATCGCTCTTGTTATTCAAGTCGGGATCAACGGTCTTAACATTCATAGGGCCGTTGTGGATGAAGGTGCCTCTACCTGTGTCATGTCGTCCGCTTTCTGGAAGGCCATTGGCTCTCCGGCCCTCTCATCATCTCCCAATGCCCTAGAGGCATTCGATGGTCGAGAATCCAAACCCCTGGGTGTTCTCGAGAGTCTAGCGATCACTTTATAGGGGAAGACTGTCAACGTAGAAGTAGAAGTGATTGACGCCAAGCTTAACTACAATATACTTCTCGGTCGCAGCTGGACTCATGCCATGTTATGCGTGCCGTCCACCCTCTTTCGACTCATTAAGTTCCCTCACGAGGGCAAAAGCGCTACGGTGGATCAGTTGTCTTTCTTCACCTCCACCTCCGAGAACAACGTTCCGTACGTGGATCAGATTCCAAATCCCCCTGACAGTGTGGGACCCGGTCTCTTCAAAGACCCCGTCCTCATGGGTATTTTCCCGCACCGCCACCGCACACCGCTAATATGATCTCTAGGTCTGACGACCCATGGCTCATCCCTATGCCTGACCAAGTGATTGAGTTTGGAGAATCGATGCCCTTAACTCTAGTAGAGATTAGCTACTGTGAAATTGTTGCCGCATCGGATCCTCCACCACCTCAGCATGCTCCTTCGAGCATGGCTTTAGACATCTATTCTCAGTCCCCCTGGCTTGGCGAGGTCGACTCACCTGATCCTCTCAAAGAGATTTTTCCTTCGGATGAAGCCATTGTAGAAACAATGTCTCTTGAGGAGTTGCCTTGGAGCGATGGACATCATCGTTCCTCATTTATGCCTTGCCTGGGGGCAATGTCGGATTGTCTAAAGCATTTTGCATCTCAGGTTCCAACTCCACCTCTCCAAACGCCCATTTTGACGCACGAGGTTCTTTCGGAAGGAAACCTGAGTAATATCACTCAAACCATCCCGATCAACATCTTCGTTAAACCGGGGATCTTTGAGAGCATACACGTGGGAGTGACTTGTTCTCTTTATGAGATACAAGTCTATACTGATCTTTTTAAATAATTCAGAGATGTGTTCGCCTGGTCCTATGAGGAGATGCCTGGGATTGATCCCAGTATCGTAGTGCATGAGATTCCAACCTACCCTGGTGCGAAGCCTGTGCGACAACGCTTACGCACGGTGCATCCTCGCAAAGCCGTTGCAATTAAGGCAGAAGTTGAAAAACTTCTGAACGCAGGCTTTATTTATCCCATCCCCCTCACGAAATGGGTTTCCAACATTGTCCCTGTTGATAAAAAGCAGGGTACTATTAGGGTCTGTGTTGATTACCGTGATATTAATCGTGCCTGTCCAAAGGATAACTATCCCACTCCATTCATAGACCAAATCATCGACGAATGTGCCGGAAGTGAGATTCATTCCTTGATGGACAGTTTCTCCGGGTATAATCAGATCAATATTTTACCTGAGGATCAACATAAGACTGCATTCATCTGTCCGTGGGGTACTTTCGCTTATAAGAAGCTCCCGTTCGGCTTGAAGAACGCTGGAGCCACTTTCCAGCGGGCGATGTCTTACGCTTTCCACGACATACGCCATATCCTTCAGCCTTATCTGGATGACTTGCCAACTCACTCAGCTAGGCGAGAGGACCACCCTGAACACCTCCGCCAGATTTTCCTTCGCTGTAAGCGCTATAATATTAGGCTTAATCCTCATAAATGCGTCTTTTGCGTGGATTCTGGCTGTCTTTTGGGATTTATAGTCTCCAAAGACGGAATTCACCTTGACCCTTTAAAAGTCGAGGCTATCATCAATCTCCCATCACCCTCGTTGTTATATCAGTTACAGAGTCTGCAGGGAAAAGCTAACTTTCTTCAACGCTTTATCCCGAACTATGCGGAGGTGGCCAAAGGATTCACGTGTCTTCTAAAGCAGAACGTTCCCTTCCATTGGGACGACATTGCTCAAGAATCCTTTGAGAAGCTTAAGACGTTACTTGTTAATGCTCCTTTGCTTCGTCCTCCGGACTACCACCGTGATTTCACTTTGTATCTGGCCGCCGCGTTTAGCACCATTGCTATGGTTCTGGTGTAGGATGACGATGATGGTAATGAACATGTTTTTTATTATCTATCACAGAACCTTCTCAACACAGAAACACATTATGCTCACGTCGAGAAGCTGGCGTTAGCCGCAGTACATGCTGTACAGCGTTTTCGCCACTACATCCTGTTGCGTACGATAACAGTGGTTTCGGATTGCAACCCCATGACATATATTCTCTCTCGACAATTACTTGGGGGAAAATACTCCAAATGGATCATTATCCTATAGGAGTTTGACTTAGAGTTCACTGCTGCTAAGTCAACCAAATCACTAGTTTTCGCGGATCTTATATGCTCACTCCCAACAGACTCCACTCCTTCACACTCCGAGGATCATATCCCAAACGAAACTCTTTTCCTTATCAGTACTCGCGACCCTTGGTACGGTGACATAATTGTGTATCTTCATACCTCCACATTCTGGTCTGAGTTGACTAAAGATGCCCGATGTCGGATTCGGCATCAGTCTCAACCCTACCGCATCGTAGGAGATACCTTATACCACGTTGGAGTAGATTCGGTGCTCTGTCGGTGCCTAACCTTGGAAGAGGCTGAAAGGGTCCTAAATGACTGCCACAGTGGCACCTGTGGTAGTCATATGTCTGGATATGCCACTGCCCAGAAAATCCTGCGAGCAGGTTACTTCTGGCCGTCAATATTCAAAGACTGTATCGTCCCAGTATGTAAATGTCACGCGTGCCAGGTCTTTCAGCGCAAGATGCGCACGCCGCCTCTTCCTTTGCATCTTGTTATTAACGTTGGCCCTTTTGAGAAATGGGGCGTAGATTTTATGACGTGTAACCCTCATTCGTCCGGGGGGCATGCGTATATAATCGTCGCCGTAGACTACTTTATGAAGTGGGCTGAAGCGATGCCTACACTAGCTGTCGACGGTAAGACAACTGCCCAATTCATCTTCAACCACATCATTGCACGTTTCGGGGTCCCTCAGGCCATCGTTACCGACCATGGTACTCATTTCCGAGATTATATGATGGCCGAGCTGACTTCAAGATTGGGCTTACGCCACGATAGCTCAACGCCATATTACCCTCAGGCAAATGGCCAGGTTGAGGCTGTGAACAAGGTTCTGGTCACTATGCTTCAATGAACAGTTGGTATTCACAAATCCAATTGGCACCTCCAACTGTTCTCAGCTCTATGGGCCTACCGGACGTCTGCAAAGAGTGCAACTGGATTCACACCATTTCAATTGGTGTATGGTCTGGAAGCAACTCTTTCGGTTGAATGCGAGATTCCTTCTTTGAAATTAGCTGTGGAACTTCTACCCGACACTTTTGCTAAGGAAGAGTGTCTTTTGTATCTGGAACGGTTAGACGAAACCAGCTGCTTAGCTGCTTTAGTCATTGAAGCACAGAAGAAGCGGGTCAAGGCTCACTTTGATCAATCTGTTTCTCCACATTCCTTTGTCGAAGGGGACCTCGTCCTCCTGTACGATCAAACACATGACAAGCTTGGGGCTGGTAAGTTCCAACCCATGTGGCATGGGCCCTATATAGTTAAATGAATTTTGAAGAATGGGGCTTATGAGCTTATAGATTATGAAGGAGTTCCGCTCGCGCAGCCCAGAAATGGGTTGTACCTGAAAAAATACTACGCTTGAAGTGATTTTTGGTGTGGTGTGTGTACATAGGTGTGTTATTTCATTTGTGTGCATGTGTGGTGTGGTGTGCATTGTAAACATCTTTCTGCTGATTGGGTCTTCCTGATTGTGCAGATGTCCATCAATCCGTTTGTTGGTTTCGCGGATGGTGCCTCCCGCAGTACCAG
Source organism: Pinus albicaulis (assembly GCA_034641835.2). Taxonomy (NCBI): domain Eukaryota; kingdom Viridiplantae; phylum Streptophyta; class Pinopsida; order Pinales; family Pinaceae; genus Pinus; species Pinus albicaulis. Next base: position 64,117 of record JAXQQM020076796.1, read on the forward strand.
GAATCTGTCTTCGGCAGCCTGGGTAATCTATGATCCTGCTGGTGAGTTGGTCAACTTGCAAGGTGTGTGTTTGGGACGTACTACAAATAACATCGCGGAATATAGTGTTGTGTTAGAATTATTAACCGAGGCTGTAAACCTTGGTATCCGTGAATTACTTGTGTATCTAGACTCACAACTTGTAGTATTACAGCTCAACGGGCATTATTCAGTCAGAAATCCATCTATTTTACGGCTGTATTTGCGTATTCATTTACTGGAAAGAAACTTTGACTATATTACATATCAACATATACCCAGACATATGAATACATTAACGGATGCAGTAGCTAATTTGTTTTTAGATAGACATTTGCGCAATTTATAAACAAAACATCGTCACATGTGAAGAGATCCATCCAGAAATAGGTATGTATATATATATATCGAAATGTTTACATAGTGTGCATTACATAAATAAAAAATATACATGTTCGTCTTAATACATCTGGAGACGACATGTCTCTCAAAAAATATGCATGAAATAAAGCCCTAGGTGTCTAATCTGCATGGTGCTCATGATAACAAGCCACAACACACACTAAGCGTCTCAGAAGACGGTGGAGGCGACTAGGCACTCCCACCATATGTCTCTGGTATGCTAGTGGAACATCTGCCAGTCGGGCGTAGTCTGGAATCCCCCGGGCGATCCCCTTGAGGTTCTGGACCAACTCTCCTCCCTCGGCACCCTCCGCCTGAGGGTCAGCTATGGGATGAGTTCTCCGTGAAATGGGAGACATACCGGCTGGTCTCTCTGGGTCGACATCTGCATATGCATATAACTGCTGTCGGAACGGACATGTATTAACAAAAAAAGTCATAAAACACAAAAATCAAAAAGACGATCTTACCCAACTTCTCGTCCCAGTCATCTCCCTCCGGGAGTGGAAGATCTGGATCACCGGTGAAATCGGTCCTTCCATATGGCCAGTCTTCGACTACGATCAACTGACGCCGTAGGCACCCAAAAAACTCCGGCCTCCAGGACATCTGTTGGCCTCCTCCTGCTTTGGGCATCAGTGCTACCCAACGAGCCATTCTCGGCTCTCGTGGTATCGGCTCAGCTACTATGGCCCCTTGGCCCTAGAAGATTGGTAGTCGTTCTAGAATGAACGATACCAGGATAGAACCGTAGCCAAACTGCTTCAGTTTGGCCTACTTTCACTTCGTGAGCTGTCTCTTCATGTTGACTGTCACCACTGTAGCCCAGTCAAATAATGTAGGACTCATACACTCTGAGGCTAGTATGAGTTGGGCCTTGGTCGCCTCATGTGGAGCTTGCGATCCTGCAGCTCGTGTAATGGTGTGTAGCACTACTCTGAGTGCTAGATCCTCAACGGTGTGAATGTCTACCTTTCCGCTTCCTGATCCGGTTCGTGCCCTTGGGCACACCCTCGCCATTACCAGATGGTCTGCTCCCTGTCAATATGGGCACTGGACCTCTGCGCGATAGTCCGGTTATGAAGTATACGTCAGAAACCTCCAGTTCTAATACTTGATCCCGCAGCTTGAACACTTGTTCATTTTCATCCCAAATACTAATCAGGTATTGTAGAAGCTCAGGTTGAGCTCGTAAGCAAGGTGTCAGGAAGAACTTTTTAAGCCCACAATTCTTGAGAGCATTCATACAAGTTTCGTTCTCCATGGCTAGTTCGTCCTCTTCCCCATGCTCTCTCTCTTTCCATTCGATCACCATTGTACTCAGTTTGCCTGCATTAACATGGTCAAAAACTCTTGATTAGACCTCTGCTATGCTTGGAAATCCATTCAAATCACTAGCTATTTGGAATTTTTAAATGGAAATCCGCGCTGCGCCATTGGCGCAGCTGTTTCCTTAACAGTCGCGCCAGTTGGCGCGGGCCCTTTGTATCAAAAAGGCCATTGGCGCGGGTCCATGCCCGATACCCGCGCCAATGGGCGGAGCCCTAAAATTACAAAAATCTTCCACAAAAATCTAATGAGCAATGGAAAACTATGAAAAAATGTACTAAAATGGAGTACAGGGAAGCGCCTCTTACCTGGAACGAACGGGAATCTGAATGGTAGCTCGGATCTTTCGCAATCGCCGTCAGAAGGTTTGCACAAAATGGATCACTGCTGCTCTCCAAATAAGGTAAATAGTAAAAGTAATTTTGTTTTTACCATTTGAGACTATTTATAACTTTTTGAAATCTAAAATAGGTTTTAAAAGGCATTTTCATTAATATTTTGCTGTATTTTGTCAAAAATCGATTTTACACTTGCCTCTGTGTGCAGCGACAGGTTTTTATGCGACTTCAACGGTGAAACGATTGTATTTTATACTTTTTCGGACTCGGTAAAAACACGAAAAAAGTCATTTTGGAGTCATCTTTCAACTCTTTTATGAATCTCTAAACATGAAAAGATTGCCGAGGCCCTTGTCGTTTTGATGTCGTTAAAGTGGCCACGAAACGACATCTACCCAATATACGTTTACCCCTTTTTCGAGTTGGGATAGATTATTTACGAAAAAGGAATACCCTAGCCTATCGCGACTAGGAGGTTTTCTCAGACATAGTTTTCTACCTTTTCGGATCCGAGGAACTATTTACGAAAAGGGACCGTTGGAGTTTACTTTTCAGCTGTCTTTTCAAACTCTCTAAACATGAAAAGACGCTGAGTTCTTCCTTTGTCAGACTCGTTAAAACCTGATGACATCGGATTCAGTCGTGATGAAGCTCTTTGAGTCGCTCCTTCCTAGGGCTCGTTAAATGTACTAGGATGGATTCGTCCGAAGGACGGATTTATATTACAAGCATATGCTATCCCCTTCAAGCTTTTTATAAAAAATAATTGGGGTACTCGCCAGAAATGGTGGGGAAAAAATGGAACCAACATCATTATTGTGTCAGCAGTATGTCGCTCTTGAACATGGCACTTGTCTGCATTCGTGTCGGGTTGGGGACATCTCATCTCGTTTTCACTTGCCTCCGTGGGTTTGGGTAAACCCTTTTGACCTCTCATCTGCTCTTTGCCTCGTCACTATGACCTCTGATTTTTTGATGTCAAATACTGCCAAGTCCACTGTCGTGCTGTTCATATGTTCAAGAGAAGTTGACCTCTGCAAAGTACCAACCTTCCTCTGATTCTCATCTGATCGTGATTCACAAAAACACTATGTTCCTCTGTCTCGCGTCGATGATGTGGGAAACATTATGGCCCACCTTCGATCAAGGTCACTTCCTGTCGACTTCAGCTCATTATCCAGGAAGCTGATCTAGAGACTCCCTTTTGGTGCCTTGGAGCCTGCATGCCTCAATGGCAGGTTCTTCGCATTCGACGCGAGGTTTTCATTATTGGCCTCTGATCGAGTGATTATACGGGTGTTCGATGCCAGCTCATTGATTCACATACCGTAGATTGTACCTGTAGTACCTTGAGGGCCATTGTCATTATTGGTGGTACCTCTCGCGTCTGTTAACAGCTTTCATCATTGGTTGGTAATCAGACGATGTTCTTGCATGTTCGACTTCAGCTCACATATTCGCATGCTTGAACTTGTACTTTGTTCGGGTCGAGATGGAGCGCAAGACCCTGGATTGTGTCTGTTGTAATCCAGGCTGCGAGTTTGTGGATTATTATGATTATTTACATGACTCACTTACTGGATGGCTGCGACCATACCTGAGTCTATTTATCGATCCTCACTGGATGGCTGCGTCCATGCCTTGGATCTGGATTATTGTATACTCTGTTATGGATGGCTGCGCCCATACCACGTATATATCATGTATTTGAGACATCAGTTGTACTCCTTCACGCAGGTTTTCCGACGGCGGAGTTTTCAGTTGGACACGTTCTCGTAAAGCATTTCACCCCTCTCTCTCGTTCGGGCCTCATACTTTAGGGGGCATCTGTTACACAGTAATTTGTCACCGTCCCTGCCATTCCCCATCCCACACATTGGAGGGCTCATTCTGTGACCTGTGAGCATAGACAAGACTTGAAAATACTTTCATGACATCCCTCTGAACATGAGCTTTCATTGCCCTGAAGACATCTCTTTGAAAAAAACCCTAAAAACACCTATTTTTGCATTGGCGTGGGCAGCCAGTTCAGTACCCACGCCAATGGGGGAAATCCTTCAAAGAGGGCACGCCAATTGGCACTCTGTCCCAGAGTCGCACTCGCGCCAGCAAATTTAAGCAGTGTTTTTTAAAAATAAATGGCGGAAGTTTCGTCCTAACAAATTCCTGGACTGCTATCTATCTTGAGTTGGGAGGTTTGGCTACGGATCTCCATAGAGAGGAAGTGGTTTTCCACCTCTCATGGAAGCTTCCTTGATGATAGGGAAAATCCCATGATTATAGGGATCCCAACTCCCCTTCCTCCATCTATAAAAGCTTGCTCATCTCCATTGCAAGCTAGTCTTCAAGTTCCTAAATTTCCAAGAGCCTTATGCTGCAAGAGCCTTGATTATTCCCTTAAGGCCAAACTCAAGCAAGGAGACTATTGTAAATATCCAAAGAGAGAGGTTTGTCCCATCCTTGACAGGATTTTCGAGACGTGTTCTGCTGGCGACCCTCCGAAGGAGAATTCAGCGTCAGAACTCGGTTGTATTTTCCTTTGATTGATTAATAATAAACGACTATTGGTTATGGTTCCACTCTTGTTGTTATTTATGATGATGAGTTATGTCCTTTCTGACTGACATATAGTTGCATCTACTGGATTTTACGCTTGCGTTTGTTTTGTTTCTCGCATGTGCAGGTGCCCATCACGGATATCGTGGGGATGGTGATCTGCCAGAGCTGAGGAACGGGAGCGCCACCTCTTCTACAACGACTGCGTTGGATTCCAGGTAAGCCTTCATCGCTGGTTGGTTTATTTGCAATTAGGAACCTGCACTATAGCGTGATTGATTGTTGCTAGACCCGGTCTGGGCTAGTAGGGATCGCCTCTGTCCGCAGAGGGGATTTACCTCCACAACACACACAAATAAACTATTTCTTTGAAATTGAAAATATTAGGGACACATAAAGTGTTTTTTAGTCTCGTGAGTCAAATATTGCTATTTCTCTTCTCATCTAGAGATAAGTTCAAATACCACTAGTATGTATTTGACTAGTAATTTTTTTATCTAAGCAAGTGAATTGAATGTGTCCCCACAAACTAGCTATGTCTTCCTTCTAGAGATTTTTTTTTTGTTTTACTTAGCAATATATGACTAATATATAAATCCCTTTGGTGAGTTTCAGTTTTTCATTCTGCATCCTTTGATTCTATTACCAATATACCATCTCCTCTCATGCCATTTCATGGCTAAAGGAAAAACAATAAGTAGAGGTTACTAACTCATGATCATGTTTTATGATCTATGATGGAGAGAAGACATTGAAGTACGATTCCCATCACATCGCCTTTACATGGAGATAAATTTCCACTATCGATCCTTTAAATGACCTAAAAATAAGAAAAAATAAGAATGAGTGAGTAAAGGTGGTGAAGTGGCTCCTTGACACGTGATATCGCCAATTAATGTTAATTAATGGCATGATGTGTTAACGAGTGGACTATGTAGAATCTCATATTTTCAGAAGGTGGGTGTGTAGAAGGGACATACGTTAAGGTTAAATGGGTGGAATAAAGTGTGCAGAGATGGAATATGTAGAGAGAGATATCTGATTTTTTTTTTCCACATCGACCAATCGAATAAGTGTTGGATATAGAGGAAAGAGTATGGAGAAACTTGTGTAGAAAATTTTCAATTAAATTTATCTCTGCACTATAGAAATTATGGTGTAGATTTTCAATTTCTCATGAATTTTTAATCAAAATCATAAGACACAAAACTACTCTAATACTCTGGGGACATTAATTCACAATCTATAAAAAAAAATTTCAGACATGCAATAATAAATAACACACATGAAACAAGTATTTTTATATAGGGAAATAAATCAACTAAAAACCCCAATACCTATTGAATTAATCAGAGTAATAGAGATGTATTACAATTTATTTCTCAACTAAGCTCACCCTACAAGTGCACAAAATTTCTCTCTTCTCACTAAAGTCCTCTAACCCAGAGTTAGTCAATTTTTTCCTTGTATTAAGCTCCTATGTCCTTGCATTGTTCCTTGAGGAATTAGGCCCCCATTATTTAGGGAATTCCTCAAATTTATTGCACAATTCTTTTAGGTCAATCATCTGACTGCATGCAATAGTTGTACACTCAGAACTAGTCTACAACTGATGTTATACTGCCTTGGAATCTCCATCTCAATTGGGTAACTTGAGTTATCTACATGCACTAGTTATTTTAGGTTGATTGATTAGTTAATTGGATGATCAATGAGTTTGATTCAAGTCCCACTGCACAACTTGACACTCTACTAGTTCTTCCCATAGTTGGAACTAGTTTAACTGAAAAACAACTTTAGGTGACTTCCCTTGATTCCTCCAAAGTATCAATCACACATGCTAAACTAAAATCTAACTCCTCTTAATCAAATTTACTGAGTACACTAGGTGACACAAGCCATGTCACTAAATTTAACATCATCCAAGTTGTTTTTTGATCTCGAAATTCAAAAATTTTCAATTTAATCAAGGAAAAATCAAATTGAGAAATTCTTGTTGCATTTTTTGACACTCCCTCTCAGCAAGAAAGGGATTATCAACCACCCCTATCTCGCACCTTTGGAACTCAAAATTCCCTCTTGACAAATCCTTTCTCAAAATTTCTACATCTTGTTCCTCTTTCAAAATGTACTGCAACAACATTATCTGCCTCTAGAAAAAATCTCGTAAATGGTGATAGTGGATATCTATATGCTTGGATGGATCGTGAAAAACATGATTTTCAAAGATATTTAGGCAACTCTTATTATCACAGAAGAACACATTTGGTTCCATTATCTAACCAAATAATAGAACAAGTATATTTCTCATCCAAATAGCCTCACATGTTCCTTGAATCATAGTCATGTATTCTACTTCTATCGAGCTTAGTGCCATAGATATTTTCTTTCTGTTGTACCAAGAAACCCCTATAGACATAACACTAGAAATTCATATTGATTTAATCTTTTGGTTAGAAGGACTCCACTCCCAATCTACATCTATGAAGCCATGCAACTTCACTTCCTTTTTTTGTATGTACAATAGTCCAAACTGGGTAGTGCCTATGAGGTACTGCAGAATATCCTTGGCTTCCCAACAAAGGTAGTGCCTTGAGGTGATACAGAATATGCTTAGCTTCCCAACAAAGTAATTTTGTCATTAGAACCATAGCTTGGCTCAATTTTTTGACTACATAGAAAATATATGGTAGTGTGTTCACAAGATACATAAGTGAACCCACCAACTGCTACTAAATAATAGCATCCATTTCCTCACCTGAATTGGAATTCTCCTTCCTCTAGTTGGTCGCTAGAGGAGTCTCCATGGGTTTCAAACTCTCCATGCCAAACCTCTAAATTATCTCATTGGTTTTTTGCGCTGAGATACAAATAGTTCCCCAACTCCTTGCCACACTTCCAATATGAGAAAGTAGTGCATGAGACCCATGTCCTTCATTTCAAACTCTCTTGCAAGGTCCTATTTTCAAGATTTGATTAGTTGTTCAACACCAGTTAAAATCAAGTCATCAACAAAGAATAAAATAATAAAAAATTTACCTTCTACCAAAATATGATAGAGTTTTTCATCAACTTCAATTTTGGTGAAGCAAAAACAAGTGAAATAACTATTGATCCCAGTGTACCAAGCATGGGGTGCTTTCTTGAGACCTTACAACACTCGCTTGACTCTGCACACATGAAAATATCAATCAAATTTCTGGAAGCCTTATGGTTGCTCGATAGACATGTCCTCCTCAATAACTACATTGATAAATATTATTTTCACATCCATCTAGTGAATCTTCCACCCCATATGTCTAGCTAGAGAAAGAATTGATCTAATGGATGAGTATGTTGCTACAAAAGGAAAGGTATCCTCATAGTAAATCCCTTTAAACTGAGAGCACCCCTTGGCCAAAAATATGGCATTGTACTTTTATATTCTTCCATTTTTTTCATAGTTTAACTTGAATATCCATCTCAAAACCACAACTAATTTATCTGCTAGTCTTGGCACCACTTCCCAAAAACTGTTATTTACAATGGATTCGTATCCCTCCACCTTTGCATCAACCCATATATATTTCTCTACAACTTCCTTGAAAGAGAATGGTTCAGACTCTACAAGCCCAGTCATCAGAGCCATGTAGCTAGTGTACTGATATGGTGACCTTCTCAGCCTACTTTGATTTTAAGAAGAACCCACATTCTCCCTCGTATCCTGCATAAGACTCTTAGCTTCCCTAGATATTTTCCTATCTTATCTGGATGGTTCTTCTTCAGTGGTGGTCTCCACTCTCTACTCCTGAATTTATGGTTTCTCAACAACTTCTTAAGGTTCCTCCTTTGGAGCTAAAAGATCATCCTTTGGTGGGATCTAAAGCTCCCTCTCAAAAGAGAACCACGTCACTTTCTCCTCATAAAATTTAACATCCCTTTGCCCAACTATCATTTTGAGGGAGGAAAAGTAAATATGATAGTTGTACGGGTTTTTTGTGTAACCCAAAAATTTCTCCAAATCTGTTGTCATCTCTACTTTCTTCCTGACATATTTCAAGACATGGCAATAGATAGAGGCTCCAAAAATCCTAAAGTGCATCACATATGCATTTCTCTTTGAGAAAGCCTCCCCTGGTGTAATCATTCCTAGAATCCAATGAGGACCCCGGTTCTACAAATATAAATTTGTGTTGCTTGCTTCTAAACACAAGTGCAGAGAGAGGCCTTGGTCATGCAACATTGCACTTGTTGTTCCCACAATGCTACAATTCTTTCTCTCAGCCACAACATTCTGTTTTGGTTTTGGGGTGTTTTAAACTCTCGTTGAATGATTTATTTTTCACAAAAAAATTTAAACTCATTTGACATGTACTTAGCTCCATTATCACTCCTGAAAGCCTTCACCTTCTTCGTCGTTTCATTCTGAAATAGTGCTTTGAATTATATGAACTTAGAGAATGTCTCATCTTTCTTTCGTATGAGGAACATCCAACACTTCCACATGAATATGATCCAACACTTTCATGAGAGGTCATCAATAAAAATGACAAAATGTTTGTGCCTGGTAGTGGAGGCTATCAATAAAGGCCCATAGACATCAGATTGGATCCTTTCCAGCACTACATGTGCTTTTTTGTCACGATCATGGAAAGTAGATTTTGTGTACTTCCCCAAAATTACATCTTGTTTCTCAAGTGCTCCTTTGGGAAGGCCTATGCACCATGATGCAAATGACCAAGTATTATATGCCAAAGTTCATTAAAATTTTGACTCTTCACCTTCTCTATATTTTTTCTCAATTGAACACAGTCCTCCAGATCTAGCTTGGATAGGTTCTTCAGATGAACCCTGATCTGCTTTACCTTTCCTGTGGCCATGTGTCTCAGGAATTCCTTTGCTTTGTTGAAGATCACATCATAACCATTTTCTTCCAAAACGAAAACAAAGATAAGATTTTTATTTAGGCCCAGAATGAACATGCCATCCTTGAGTCTGATGGGGGCGCCTAAATCCCTATGAAAGGTGATTGTACCAATCCAAATTATGTTGTATCATCTATCATCCCCCATATCAATGTGCATATGCAGGTATTTCTCCTCTAGGTCACTAAAAAAATATATATTCCCCATCATGTGTAACGATGCACCTAAGTCCAAGTACCACATGCTCCCCTTCACTATGTTGGTCATTTAGGCAATGAGGGTAAAGTGAAGATCGATTTATGAAGCCAAAGCTTCACCTGCTACTCCTCCTGAGGTCTTGTTTCTTGTCTTCTTTTGTGGACACTACGTGGCCTAATGCATGAATTTATGATAATGGAAGAATTTGATATTTTAAAAATATTTCTTTCCCCCCTTAACTGAATTAGGGTTTCAATTGGGATTTATTCTCTTTTCCCTTATTTTTCTTTCTAGCCAATGCAATTTTTTCTCCATCCTCTCCCTTGGATGAATTCCCATCTCTATTATTCCACCTTATTCCATCATGTACCAAATCGGACCATACACACTACTTATTTGATTGTGTCTCCCTACCATTCATCGAATATCGATAGTTGTGCTAACTCTTGGGAAGGCCCAAAAGGGCTAGGCTTACCAAGTCTTCTTCAGTGACATTAATATTGACCCCTCCAACTCATCATGACACTGTGTAAACTTTCTCATATACTATAGAATTGTGTCATTCTTCTACTTCGAAGTTTATCCTTGAGTGGAAACTTCTTCTGGTCACTATTATTCTCAAATAATTTTTTCATTTATTTCCACATCGTGAGCGAAGTTTTCTTTCCATATATATTTTAGACAATATGATCCCATACTCCCTCCAATATGATTCTCCTTGCTTTGGCTACATCTTCCTTCCATTGAGCAAGGTTCTAGGCGTCAGATGTTTATGGTTTTGCAACATCTAATTTGATGTATTCTACCAATCCATTGTCATCTAATACTGCCTCCATGCAATCCTTCCATGAAACAAAATTAGAGTGTCTTTCCAAGGCATACTCTAACCTTAGTCCATTGAAATCCATCTTATCACCTTTGAAGAAAACCTGCAACACTGATTCCAAAATTTAAACCTATGAGAAACAACTTTGAATTTGTGTTCTACTATGAATCTAAATCTAATACCATGTAGAAATTATGGTGTATATTTGCAATTGATCATGAAGTTTTAATAAAAATCACAATACATAAACCTACTCTCTTGCTCTAGAGACATTAATTCACAATCAAGAACAAAAATTTTAGACTTGCAATTAGAAATCACACACATGAAACAAGTATTTTTATTTAGGGAAAGCAATCTACTAAAACCCCATTGCCTCTTGCATTAATCAGAATAATAGAGATTTATTACAATTTATTTTCTCAACTAACTTCACCCTACAAGTGCTCAACCTATCTCTCTACTCATTGAAGGCCTCTAACCTAGACTTATTCAATTTCTTCCTTAGCTTGAGATATTATTTCCTTGTGTTTTTCTTTGAGGAATTATGGCCCTGTTATTTAGGAAATTCCTCAAATTGTTTGTGAATTTTTTTTTGGCTGATCATATGACTACATGCAACACTTGTACACTCAGAACTAGTCTGCAAATGATGTTACACTATCTTGGAATCTCCATCTCAACTAGGTAACTCAATGATCATTTAGTTTGAATGAAGTCCCACTGCACAGCATGACCCTCCACCAGTTCTTCTATCCGTTGGAAATATTTTTACTGAAAACAACCTTATATAACTAACATTGATTGCTACAAATTAGAAATCACACATGCTTAATTGAACTCTAAATCCTCCAACTCAAATTTACTGAATAACTTGGGTGATACAAGCCATGCCACTCAAGTTAACAACATCCAAGTTGTCTCCTCATGTAGAAATTCAAATTTTCTCAATTTAATCAAGGAAAAATCTAATTGATAATTTATTTTTGCATTTTTAAACATGCATAGGGCTAGACACTTTTTGGGTTAAAAAAATCATATGTAGCCTATTTACAAAAATCTAGGTCAAGTCAAACCTTTAGTTGACCATTTCTAGAATTCTAGGATATGAATCTCAAAAGGATGTGCATGGATTTTCTCATGTGGGGATTTAGACTTGCCATTCAATAGCCTTAGCCAACAAATACCATGTAAGCACTACTATTTTCAATATTTAGGAACTGAAGAAGGTCTCACCCAAAGCCATTACAAGAATTGAAATAGGAAATTAACTAGGTTCTTCATATATTCATAACAACATTAACTCTAATAAAATCATTCACATTGCATTACATAGTCACATGAAGAACCCATTAGAGCGTCCATTACCTATCCACAAAAACCATTCATATTAATGTACATATGATACATATTTTACATGGAAGCATTTAACATTAACACACAATATTAAGGAATAAACTACTATCTAACACTTCATTATCTCATTCATAACATAGATTTGTACAATGTATACAATATTCCATAAGCCTTTATTGGATAGGACTATATGACTCACCAAGAGACATTTTCCACCAAAAATCTATAAAAATATTTCTTAGCCTTTTCTCATGCATCCTTTTATAGTGTATTGAGAGAAACCTTACATCCCAATTTCTCAATTAAAAAATATTTACAAAGCGCAAATTTCCCCAAAAGGTTCCCTTAGATACGTGGCGTGACAATATAATCCTCTACATGTTATTATATAATTTTCAATGAGGATGGGGGTGTGTAGCACCCTTTGCGCATTACTGATTCAGGTGGATATCGGTGGCCACCCACCTATTCCACCTGGACCTCAAGTCATATTTCATTAGTTTCTTTGTTTATAGCATAATTTACTATTTTTAGCAATTTTTTGGGTCCTGAACTTCCAAAGCTATTTTGACCCCCCTAAACGATGTTATATTTAGGTTTGCAACATGACCACAGACATAGCCATAGGCACATGCTTGAAAAATTCTTCCACAAATATTTTATTACTTGGATACATCTTTCTAATGAGGTATCGTACTTGCTAAACAGAGATCATAAGACCAAGTTACAACCATGGGAAGTTGTTTGCCCAACTAAACCAAACGAGGCCACAAATGGTTGGTGTTCCATATCCTAGGCTAGGGTTTTTGGTTGTTTAAGGTTTCCATTTTATGTTAAATAATAAAAAGGCCTTTAAGCCTCATTATAACATGGTTTAGAGGCATGAAATTGCCACATATCTTCTCAGAGATAAGCTGCCATCAACCGAGCTAGTTTATTTCCATTCTGTATGTAAGAATATTTCAGTTCTTCAATATTACTCAAATGAGAATTTATTTCTGCTGCACCTCTATTTTTTTGTTTATCTTTGTATTCTATTATGTTCCTGCATAATTTTGGATAATTGCTATCAATGTGGTCTTCTCTTTCTATGTTTTTATTTGCATGTCCCCAATGATGTTGGGGTATAAGGAGCTAGAGCTTGAATCAATTGAATCATTGCAAGACCAGCCTCACAAACCTTGATGACCTCCCATGGTGGAAGAAAATAAATTTCAGGGAGCATGAGATCCTTTCAAAATATTGTTCGAAGAAGCCCTCGAGTGAAAAAAGGAACTGGATGATGGAAAAATTTTCCCAGATCCTTTAGTGGCTACCCACAAGTGATGCATCTTGATCCAACAACCACTGTGGAGGCGACACTCCCTTTAAGGTACAAGTCAGATTTGACATCCCCATATTTTAAATCCATATAGATGTATATGTCATATATAAATGGTTAAATATGTTAGAAGGATATTTTTTGGTTCACTATTTTTCCAATAGAAAAAATATTACTTTTTCACTCCTCAGAGCCACCCCATACATCAAGGACAGGTGGGAAACCTACTGTGAGAAGAAGAACGAGGTGAAACTCTCACTATTTTCAGCTGCACCCACCTGGAATTATTTCTAAGATGCCTTCAAGGAGCAATATTACCCTATCAGAGCTATGAAGATAAATACAAAAAGTGGACCACACTGCAACATAGAAGGGACCAATACATGCCAGATTTCACAAATGTTTTTCATACCCTTCACACAAAGTTGGGTATGAAGGATTATGAACAATGTGTAGTACTCAAGTTCTATAGCTGTCTACAGAAGCACATCTTGGAGGAGATGGAGTTCCTAGACATCTCCTCTCTTAGTGACTCCTATCAATACGTTGTCACGATTGAGGAGAAATTTAAGGGAAATCAAGGTTTTGGATTTGTGAATCTGAAGCAAGGGAAAGGCGCCCCCAAACCATAGAAAAAAGGACAAGGCCACAAGAAAATAAAAACACCACAAATACAAAGGACATAGGAAAATGGTGTTTTTTTCATAAGAACCACACTCAAAACACAAGTGAGTATCAGGCCAAGCAGTCATTGGCGGTCAAGTTGAAGGCTTCAAATTCAGATGGATGTTCTAAATCTGAGTTATAACCTGACAATGGGAATGAAAAAGGGAAGCATATTATTGATACGAATCCCACTGCCACTTTTGCTACTACCAAGGTGCAGTAGATGGAACCCGAATATCAGGAAGAGGGGGGGAGTGTCTCTTCCACTCACATATGTGGGTGAAAGGTTCTCAGTTGCAGTTAACTATTGAAAATGAGTGCCAAATAACCTCATTTATATAGAGGTTTTGAAGAAATCATCCTACCAACCATACCACACCTGCAGCCATACACTATTAGGTGGCTTCACCAAGAACGAGATCTCCATGTTACTCGCTAGTGTCACCTTCCCCACACGATCAATCCCTTCACAAATGAGGTATTGTGTGATGTTTCTCCTCTTGATGTTTGTGATACATTATTGGGCCTACCATATTTGCGGAAGCATTATGTGGTGTATGAGTCTAGGCCTCACACTCTAATTATTACTTTGGGAAATTAGTTGTGCATGATATGTGAGGTAGCATCGCCTACCGCCATCTCTTTTATCTCTATGAAGCAGTGCAATAATATCATTTCCCATACCAGAATTGTTTTTTTCCATATGATTCGCCCTTAGGGAAAGAATAATATTGTGGCCATATCCACAGCATCCAGGCAAGGCTCATCCACATAGTAGAAGGAGATGGACAAGGTTATGGAGGAGTAGAGGGGCATCCTTTTTATGAAACAAACTCCAATAATAAAATAAAATATAGATCAACGCCTTCGAAATCTTCCACTTCGAGGGGGAAACCTTATTTACATTGCGTAAATGAACAATTCTTGGATGATTCAAATGAAAAAACCTCCTTTCTATATACAGGAGTCCATGGGGTCACAATATAATACTAGCCAAACTAACAATAATAATGTAAGGGCACAAAAATAATAATAGTGGGGTTTTATGGGGCAGAATAATAACAATATGGGCTATAGGGTACAAAAATAAAAAAAAGGTGGCTACACTAACAACAACAAGGGACTACACTATTAATATAGGGACCTAACATGCCCCTCTCATCAAAAAATTGTTGTCCTAAACGCTTGAGGTGCTATGGATACTTTTGTATAAAATTATCATCCCCCCATGTGGAATCTTCAGTGGGTAAGCTCCTCCACTTGATGAGATACTCTAGAATTGATCGATTTCATAGATTTCAAGTTCTTGTTTCTGTGACTAATTCAGGTTCCAATGTCTTCTTTCCTTCCTCATCAAGTTTTGAAAATTTTGTTTGAACTAGAAGCTTGTCACCTATAACCTTATTTATGCATGAAACATGGAAAACTAGGTGCACTCGAGAAGAAGCAGGAAGCTCCAATTTGTATGACATAGTACCAATCTTTTGCAACACGTTGTAAGGACCATATTACTTTGGCGATAATTTATTATCCTTATTATCTTGCTTGAGGAACATTTATTTGTATGGTTGTAGCCGTAAAAATACCCAGTCTCCTTCATCAAATCTTCTCCCACTATGATGTTGATATGACTATTGTTTCATTCGATTTTGTGCCAAAATTAGGTTATCCTTTAAAAGTTGGAGAGCTTGTTGATGCTCAATGTCATCTTCCACAGTTTGAAACTTTGAATTGTCTCTTAAATAGGATGTGATGGATGACGGATGATATACATAAAGTGCCATAAATGGGGTCAATTTTGTTGCAATATGGAAGGAAGTGTTATACCACCTTTCAGCCAGAGGTAACCACTTGACACAGTGTGCTTGTTTATTAGATACAAAAGAATGAAGATATCCTACCAAAACAAAATTCACTATCTCAGTTTGCCCATCGAATTGAGGATGATAAAATGAGATATGGGCTAGTTGAGTACCCAAATAAGAAAATAATTCCGTCCAAAAATTTCCATTGAAAATGGGATCCCTATTGCTTATAATAATCTTTGGGTTTCCATGTAGATTTTGAATTGTTTCCATAAATGCAGTAGCAACTATACTTGCTTTAAATGTATGAGATAATGCACAAAATTGTGCATACATGGTAAGTCTATCAACTTCCACTGTGATGACACTCTTTCCTTCATACTTAGGTAAACTTCTAATAAAATCCATTGAAGCCTCCTCCCAACATTGACTTGGAATGGGTAAAGGTTGTAGCAAAACAAGGGTCTTAATTGTGACACTTTCTCTTTTACACATAAAGGTAGAAGGGGTGAACATGATACAACTGCACATGAAGCATCTGCTAATAGCCCTTTCTCCAGATATACAGAACAATTACAAAGTTTCCCTGTCAAATTAGATAATCCATCAGCAAGAGGATTTGGTAATACACTTTTGGTAAATATAGATTGCTTGAGCAGTGAAGAAGTCATAACAGTTCTGCATAATGTACATGCTTGGGCTTTACAAAGAAAAGCTGAAACAAAGGCTTCTTGGTCTGATATAGTTACTCAAATTGTTTGGTCATTCACAGGTATTTTAAAACAATGGTGGGATAAGTTGTCAGAAGATGAGATGAACAATATAATAGAACATCCTACAGATCCCCTAAAAGCTATCTTTGATGCTTTAAAACATGAATTTGTAGGGGTAGTTCCAGAAGATTCAGTTCATCATGCTCAACTATTCTTAGCACAAAGGTTGTGTAACATAGATCATCTTCATGATTATTATTGTGTTATGCAAAAGCTTCTTTATCAGGCACCAGATCCCCACAATTTCGCATATTTGAGATATTACATAGCTTCAATGCCTGGGAGGATTCCAGATTTGATAAATCAGTACATTGAGACCAATAAAGTCAAGATAGAAAATTCTTCATTTGTTGCAGTTCATCAGTTGATAGTTTCTGTTTTGCAGAGAGAATGTGTAGCAGAAAAATCAAAGAAGAATTTTAAGAAGCAGATGAAGTTCAGCAACAAAATTTGCAATAATTTTGCAGAAACCTATGATTTTGGATGCCATAGTAAATCCAGAAAGAAAGTTTCAATGACTTCATGTTCTTGCAAACCAGGTAAATATTCTCCTAAGAAGAAATATTATCCTTCTAAATTTTAAAAGACAAGGAGAATAGTATTTAGAAAGAGAGCAAAGCCTTCTAAGAAAGTAACATGTTTTATTTGTGGAAAAGAAGGTCACTATGCTAACACTTGCAGAGAGAAGAAAGATAAAAAACAGATAAAGGTTATGGATGTTTTTACTCATATTCATGATCCTAAAGATTGGGATCTCATTTCCCATTCAGATGGGGAATATTTTGAAATATCCAATGATTATTTATCTTCTGAAGATGAAGAAGATGGTCTGCCAAATATCATTAAGATAAATTTGAATTCTGATTCATCTGATTCAGATGAAACATTTGTTGCTGATATTAAAATGTTTTATTATAGTAAATCAGATACATTTCAGACTCAAATTGTTGCAGTAAGATCTGAGCTCAATCAGCTCGAGCCATCACAATTGAGAGCCAGGAGAAGATTGAAAGAAAAGCTAGAGAGCTTGGAAAAACAAAAGCCATCCTCTAAATCATCCAGAATATTTTAGGATGAGGAGTTTATAAACAGAGAGTTTGATTCAATGTTCACACCATTACAGATCTCAGAACCTTCACAAAGTCCAGGTATGAATGAGATCGAAACTCTCAAGATAAAGATTTCTAATTTGGAAGCATCTATAAAGAATACAAGATCAGATATGGTTCAATTGTCTGCCAAGCTTCAAATACTTATTTCTGATTATGATGATGCAAATTCCAAATTAACAAGATTATTGATGAAAGATATCCCTGAGGTTTTTCCTTTAAAATCAAAGGAAGTTGATCTGGTAAATATCATGGGGATAGGAGATAGAGTAGTAATTCCTTTAAGAATCAAGTTACCCAATATAAAGGAATATACTCTTGATGCACAAATTGATTCTGGTGCAATGTGTACATGTTGTAAATATGGTGTTATTCCTTCTTACTACTGGCAGCCAACTAAGCTTTCTTTCAGAGCTGCTAACAAAGAATTGCTGGAGATCAATCATATATCTCCTCACTTTCCAGTCTTATTGAATAATGTGCAGACATATGTCACTTTGTATAGTTTTGATACAGGATCAGATGTCCTCTTAGGACAAGATTTCCTGAAAAGATTTCTTCCAGTCACATTTGGAAAAGATTCTGTCACGTTCACAACACTTGAAGGTCCAGTTAAGGTTCAAGCCAAAAATGATTTTCAGATTAAATTCAAGCCCACCGATGAAGATAAGATTCAAGACAGTTTACAAGATTTGTCAAAAATCCAGAAGATCATAAAAAATGCAGAGCTACATGGACAATCGACTTTACAGGCCATTACAGATAAATTGAGGTCAAACTGTACAGAAAAAAGGCTAGATGCATTCTGGACTAGAGAGAAGTATTTTGTGGCCATGCCTTACAAAGAAGGTTATGTCTCTAAGCCTCAAAAAGCTAGTTCTAATTATATGTCTCCTAATGAACATGATTTGTGCAAACAAGAGATTAAACAACTTTTAGATCAGAAGCTTATTAAGCCTTGCAAAAGTCTATGGGCATGTCCTGCCTTTTATGTGAACAAGCATAGTGAGCAGAAAAGAGGAAAGAAGAGGTTGGTAATTAACTATAAAGCTCTGAATGAAGCTTTATTGCCTATCAGGTACCCTCTTCCCAATAAAGAACTCTTGCTTGTTAAAATTTCTAATGCCAATGTTTTTAGCAAATTTGATCTTAAGAGTGGTTTCTGGAAAATTGGCATTATTCCTGGAGATAGATACAAAACTGCTTTTACAATACCATATGGTTAGTATCAGTGGACTGTCATGCCATTTGGTTTGAAAAATTCTCCCTCTGAGTTTCAGAAAAGGATGGAAGACATTTTCGGAGGGGTAGAGTTCATCATTGTATATATTGATGATTTGCTTGTTTTCAGTAAGGATGTAAATACTCATATGAAGCATTTAGAACAGTTTTATGATATGGTGTATAAGCATGGATTGGTGTTATCAGATTCTAATAAAAAATTCCAAATTGGAAAGTCAGAATTGACTACTTAGGTCTGCATATAGAACAAGGTCATGTTGAACTCCAAGATCATGTTTTGGTCCATCTTTTGAAGTTTCCTGATATAATTCTTGACATAAAGATGTTGCAGAGATTTTTGGGATGTTTGAGTTACATCAGACAATTCTATGTAAATCAATCCAATGACACAAAGATTTTGCAGAAAATATTGAAGAAAGAAAAGACCAGTTGGACTACAGAGATGACAGAAGCAGTTAGGAATATAAAAGGTAAAATCAGAGAACTACCTAAACTAAAACTTCCAGATATCAGCATGCCTTTTGTTCTTGAAACTGATGCTTCAGACCATACATGGGCTACTGTATTATTGCAAAAATATGGCAGAAAGGAATCTGTGTGTGCTTATGGCTCTGGTTCATTTGATAGCACAGAAAGTAAGTATCCTTCGTCACATAAAGAGATACTTGCAGTCAAGAGAGGTATACAAAGATTCGGATTGTTCTTGAAAAGTGTTAGATTTTTGGTTAGAACAGATCTTAAACATATGAAAGGTATTCTGACAAATAAGAGATTGTTGGAACAAGGGAGCACCAGAGTTCTAAGATGGGCACTTTGGTTAGATGGCTATGATTTTGATATAGTTTATAAATCAGGTGCAGAAAATTATGTGGCAGATATGTTGACCAGAGAAGGAAGTTCAATAAGCCCAACAATCAAGGACATCAAGATGTTCAGACCTTTGTATCAAGGAGAAAGTTCTACAAGTAGAGGTTCAGTCTAGTCCAGTGTGTGTCAGTCTAGTCCATGATAGGTCATAGTATGTAGTCAGTGTGAGTATAAGTTTTGTTGGAAATGTTTTCTAAAAAGAGTCAAGTCTTTACCTTTATGTCTGCAACAAATCATCTTGCAAAAATGGTTTGATTCAGAAGAAGGTATGCAATCATATCTTAGAGAGCTACTGTATAGGAATAGGCCATGGCATGTATATTATGCATTGTCTAGAACATTAGTTCCTGTCTATTTTGCATTCATTCAGAATACTGATTGGACATGGAATGATTATTTCACCATTCATCAAAGGGCTAGGATTCATGGCCATATTAGAGTTATTTTTTATGCCATTAATGTAGATAGTGTCATTAATTGGTGGAGTCCATGGTTCAAGTTATTTCTGTTCAGATATATGCCCAGAGCTTGTTGGATGCTAGACAAGAATTATTCAGAGACTATTAGTACCCTCACACGGGAACTACATGTTGCAGCTCAACACGACTATGTTATTGATTTTGAGTTCATCCACCAAGATACAGTTGTTGTTGCTAACGAAGAAGATGAATCCTTCAGTCTGTTTGTGAGCCATCATGGAAGGATTTCAGTTGAAGAAGAATATAGACCTCCAGATCTATAATCGTTTCCTTTTTATTGTTGTTTCAGAGAAGAGGACCCACCTTGGTTGGGTGATTCTTTGCCTCACGAGTTTCTTGCTCCTGATTTAGACGAATTATTAGAACCTGATCAAGCTGCCAGATATGATCACGAGCATGACTATGAAGATAGAGAAAACAATGATTGACAACAAAGATCAATCATTTGATATCTTTTCATATCTTAGTGTTGGATTCCGTGGGATTTAATCCAACTAAAAATCTCCACTGTGTAATTACTTTTATAAAAGAGCAGATGTCCTAGATTCCGACTGTACGATAACTCATTTTGCTTTATTTTGTAAGGTCAGATTCGGTCCCCATATGGCCTAGCCTCTAAAGGACAAGATAACAGGTGGTAGTACCCACTTGCCCGAATCTTTCAAGTATGAATTACTGTTAGTCCTTCGGATATGATTTCCTGCGTGATATTCATGCCGAAAGTAGATTTCATCTGTTTCAGGTTTTCGGTAAAAGTTTTAACCGGTTAACTTGCTAGGATATTATAAATACTAGCATTGTAAGATTAGGGAGGAATTCGGAGTTCTTGAGTCATTGGTGTGTTTGAGTTGAGTCTGAGTCTGAGCTCCCTGCTCTACATCTGTGAGAAATTTATCAATCTGCTTGCATCACGGAGATCTAACTCTCAGTCCTTAGGAGATCTGAGCAAGCCTACGCATTAGGACGTATGAGCCTAGTGTGAAGCTAAAGTGGCGGGATCTATAGATCGAGTCTGTCAATAGGTCTATATGTGTGTTGTGTTTAAATCTCTGAGACGGAGTCTGCAACTGGCCAGGAAGCCTCTAGTGAGCACGCTCATTCAATGAGTTGCAGGATCTGGAAATGCCATTGCAGTCGAACTTTGGAAAAAGACTTGAAGTCCATAATACTGTAATCTGATGTAATACCATTTTGAAATATTAATGAAGAGTTGCTCTGCATTCTGATTTCGAGTCCTGAATCTCTGAATTTTGAGTTCTTGTTTCTTGCTATGTAAAATTGGTATCAGAGCCATCTGTGTCTCTGTCCGAGTGGTTTTCTTTGTCTGGTTTTTCCTTTTAGTGGTATTTGTCCATGCTACTATCCACGAGTCTGAGTTGGAGGTAAGGCGCTAGTCGAGCGTTGAGGCGAAGGACTGCCGTGTTTTGCTCCTGGTGCACAAAGACTTTTGTTTCTCCTCTGTTCAGGTGCATACTTATATTTCATCTCAATGGCTGGTTCTTTGAATGAATTTGTTCTTCAAACACCCGAAGATAAGAAAATTGCTAGAAACAAGAGATGGTCATTTTTAAATAAGTATATGAACAAAACTTCTGAAGAAAAGTTGTATGATGAGAAAGTTATTGTTCAAGAGTTTGAGCCACAACCTAATTGGACACTACCATAGATTGATGTAGACAAGTTATATAAGATCCCTGCTTTTCAGTTTAGAGCAACTCAGTTGTTTCGGTTTACATCTGTAAATATTCCAATTTCTGTCGGACATCAAGTTTATCAAATTCCATTAATTAAGAAAGAAGATGTTGAATGGGGTTTAGAACATGGCTTCAAATATATTCATATAGGCATGGTTCAGTGTGGAATTAATCCTTTAGTAAGGCCAGGGTTGAATACATCTTGTCTGACATGCATTCTTGATACAAGATTGAATAACTTTCATGATGCCCTGTTAGGTGGTTTTCAGAGTCCACTTAATAATGGCCCTGCTTGGTCATCAGTAATTCCTCGATATCAAGTCTCATTACAAGATCCATATATTAATGAGTTCGTGATAGCCTATATTCAGTTTAATGGTTTTGATGTCGCCCCTCAGACATTAATTGCGCAGTTACATTCTTCTATCTGCCTTAGATTTTTTTCCAGTACTATGCCTCCTTTAAATCAAAAACTTTGTTCAAGAGCCCTTAAAGAAGGTGTGATTGTTGGTCCTGGTAACACTGCTCCTCTTGAAATTGGTTTTAGTGAATGCACCCTTCCTGAAGAATGGAATAGTACATACATTCCATTGTCTCAAAAATATCCTCAGCTCAAATCTTCTAAAGAACCACAACAGTTATCCCTTGTTACTCACTCTGATGGTTCTACTGGTTTGAAATTTACTAGTCCCTCCTTGTCCAGATTTGTGCCCACCTTGGACATATCTTCATTTTTAGGGGGTAGAGATAGTACAAAAGCAGTAATACCTTCCATTCCTCCTTCAATTCCCAGAAGAATTCATAAGAACACTCTGTCACACAAGTCAGATGATTGTCAGTTCTACGTACCTGGTACATTCTCTAGTTTCCAAGTAGAAGGATGGAAGCAAGAAAAAGAAAACTCTGTAATCTTGCCTGATATTAAGAGTATTACTTTACCAAGAGCTTAGCAAGAGCTGATGGCTAAGATAAGTGAGAGACATCTACAGCCTGGAAACACTAGGAGGACATTTAAGAATGGTACATTAAGGTCTGATTTTCAGTGGATACAAATGAAGAATATGTCAGATCCAGAACATAGTGAAACAGAAAAAATGCATAATTATACAAACTATCAGATTGTTTGTATGTTGGAAAATATAGATGATATAGCTAGAGATGTGCTTGAAATCAAAGAACACATTAAAAATATGCACACTGGCTATAATGAATGTTTGGGAATACATAATGAACATACCCAGAAGCTAAATGATGTTAACTCTAACATGGGTATCATATACAGATCACTTGAACATTTGAGAGATGCTTTGCCACAACTTACTGCTCTGCCTCATTATAGAGAAGTAGATATTTCCAGTTCAAAGCTAAAATTCTCCTCTAGTAGTACTAAGACAGATGATGGTCTTAGAAGTATTTTGTTTAAAAGCATTGATAACAAGATACTGCTAAGATTGAGAAGATCCAAAAAGGAATAGCCTTAGCTAGAGAAAAAACTGATCTG